>CAUYRH010056160.1:0-20413 GCA_963574655.1 Perodicticus potto
GGAAGCACTTGTTTTTCGCTCCTCTGGTTTCCCTCTGCCCCTGAAGGTTGCTCGTTTGTCAGAGTGCCATTACTAGAGCTGTCATTCTTTTCTGTTCCTTTCTCTCTTTTTCCTCCTTTCTCTCCAGATCTCAATTACAAAATACCGTAGTGGCCGTTTTAAGAAGATTCTCCAGGTTATGGTCTGGGGTTATAGCCAATTTCTGGAGTTTTCTTTGGATGTCTGGGGCCGCTTGAGGGATAAATTTGTCTTTTTAAACAAATCTGGCCCTCTATGGAGTCAGGTGTCAATTGGGTGTGTTTTCTCATTGCCTCCCTAAGCCTCTCTCTCTCTTTCTCTCTCTCTCTCTCTCTTTTTTTTTAAATTATTAAATCATAGCTGCCCAATATTTAGCTTTTATAAACAAAACTGTGATTAATGTCTTTTTATCTTACCTTCCTTATTTGTTCAAACAAAATTTCTTAATTTAATTAAGGAATTAAAGCAATTCCAAAGTGGAGATATTCAGAGTATGCATAAATTACATTTTTATATATTTTGAGAAAACTGCCCTCCAGGTTGGTTTTATGATGAAAATTCACAACCTTACTGTGTGAATCAGTGTTTTCTATAAACTCATTAACCTTAGGTTTTGTTAATCTTTTAAATTTTTGTCTACCTGATAAGAAAATGTTTTGTTCTTACTTTTTGTTATTTCATAATTGACTTTTTTTTTGAGACTGAGCCTCAAGCTGTCACCCTGGGTAGAGTGCTGTGGCTTTACAGCTCACAGCAACCTCCAATTCCTGGGCTCAAGCGAGTCTCCTGCCTCAGCCTCCCAAGTAGCTGGGACTAAAGGTGCCCGCCACAACGCCCGGCTATTTTTTGGTTGCAGTCATCATTGTTGTTTGGCGGGCCCGGGCTGGATTCGAATCCGCCAGCTCAGGTGTTCGTGGCTGACGCCTTAGCCCATTGAGCCACAGGCGCGGAGCCTCATAATTGACTTTTTACAAAATGTTTATTGGTCACTGGGTTTCCTCTCTATGAATTTTGTATGAGAAATTGATTCAGCATAGTGTAAAAATGTAGACTTTTCAAATAACTGATCTATCATTTGCTAGTTGTATAGTGTTAAACATGCTATTTAAATGAACTGAGCCTCAGTTTTTTCACCTGTCAAATGTATATAACATAATTTACCTCCTAAACTAGTTTAAAGAGGTAAGGGAGATAACTTAAATAAAACTCTTAAACTTTTCCTGGCATGTAGTGAGGTGTTTTATAAATATTTCCTATTATTAATGAGATACTTTTTTTTTTGACTTATAAGAGATTAAAACCTTTTTAATTATTATGACTATTCTTTGACATTTATGTTAGAAAATGTTTTATGTAAGTATATTTTAAATTGATACATATGGAGAGAAAAAAGACATGTAAGTCACATAGAAATAAAGTGACTTAAAAAAGTATTTAAAAAAGTGAATCAGAATTGGGTGCTATCACTCACACCTATAATTCTAGCACTCTGTGAGGTTGAGGAGGGAGGATCTCTCAAGCTCAGGAATTGAAGACCAGCCTGAGCAAAGTGAGACCCATCTCTGCTAGAATTAGAAAAATTAGCCAGGAGATATGGTGGGTACCTATAGTCCCAGGTACTTGTGAGGCTGAGGCAGGAGGATCGCTTGGACCCAGGAGTTTGAGGTTGCTATGAGCTAGGCTGTTGCCAAGACACTCTAGCCTGGTGACAGAGTGAGACTCTGATTCAAAAAAAAAAAAATTAGTGTGTTACAGTTCCAACCTAGTTCTACTAAGGGTTTTTGTCTGAAAAAATTAAAGCATCTCCAAAAGGTCTGATTGTACTTGGCTGTTTTTATTTCTTCTATATTGTTATTTGCGAATTTCCTGAGGCTATCATTAGTGCCCAGGGACTGCATACAGCTGTTGGAATTTTACCTTATTACAAAGGGGGGGGGGAACTCATGGTTAATTTCATCCCCCATTTGGCTAGTAAGACCCTCCCCAAGCAGCTAGGGTGTGGGGTCACCATTGCCATGTAAACTCTACCCAAAACTAATCCTTGGTCTTACTCGACCCTGGCCTCACTGACCTTTTCTTGAACACTGGTATCAGCATAAATTCTAGGTCTTTGCAGGGGAAGCGACCTGTCCTTGAGGGCCCCTCCCTTGGCCACGGATGACACAGGGGAGCATTCTAGATCACTTTCTGTGGCTTTGCCCCTCTTCTCCCTCTGAGGGGCCAATGTCCTTCCCTTTTCCCCTGCCAAGACTTTTTTTGAATCTTCAGCTCACTCCCTTGTCCTTGATCCACTTGGGGCCACAGGCCAGCCGCTGACAGGGGAGGGATTCCTTGATTCATGTTAACGCCGATTATTAAGGCTCATTATTTCCTAGGAAACCAACCAGCTGACAGTCCTCCTCTTCTGTTTTCAGGGGACAATTGATTCCTCTTCGCCATGTTAAGTGGCAGCCGTTTAAATCATACCATTGAAAGTGATGCATCTGACTGCGTGTTAAGAAATTAAAAGTGTTAACAAATTAAATATGGGAGCTGGCATCTTGAACATGCCATTTTCCTGTTTTCAGGCACGGGGTGGAGCTCACAGCGAAGAGTGAGGTGCTTGGTGTTTTTTAAATTTTATTTTGAGGCACAGATGTGTGCATATTGCCTATTGTGTGGCATTTTTACAGATAAGTATCTTTGTGTCTGACCTTTGTCTAGGTATGTAGTTTTTTTTATTCTGTCAGTTATAGGAAGTCTGGATTTCTCTGTTTTTATTGATCACTAATTTTTTTTTTGTTTGTTTTCTGAGACAGAGTCTCACTATGTCACCCTTGGTAGAGTGCTGTGGCATCACAGCTCACAGCAACCTCAAACTCTTGGGCTTAAGCGATTCTTTTGCCTTGGCCTCCCCAGTAGCTGGAACCACAATGGCTGGCTGTTTTTTTGTTATAGTTGTCATTGTTTAGCTGGCCCCGGCCAGGTTCAAACCTGCCACCCTCGATGCATGTGGCTGGCGCCCTAACCACTGTGCTATGGGCGCCAAGCCTGATCACTAATTTTAAAATACATCTCCGGTGTCTCAGTGCAAGTAGTCAGGAGGATTTTGTTAGGTCTGCGAACCCCTAGATTCTACCAGAAGGATGCAGAGCACTGTTTTAAGTGCATATACGCTGGGTGGGTAGGATGAACAGGCAGGCACGGAAGAACAGAAAATTAAAGTGGGCTTGGGAGGAGAAAACATAAAATTGAAGATGAGTTACCTCTAAAAAGAGATGAGGCTAACATCCCAGTGGATGGCAGTGTTTCAGGAAATAGTGGAGCATTTGACTACGTGCTTTGCCTTTGGTTTCTTTTTTATTAAAAACAAAACAAGAACAAACAAAGCCAAAGCTGTTTTTTTCCATCAGCTGCAGCCAGCATGCTTGCAAGAGGGGACACTGGCGACGGACGTTTTCTTTTCTCAGGGCTCCTGCGCCACGTGACTGGGCAGAAATGCCCGGGAAGTCCCGCGCCTGTACGTGCCTGTCACTCTGAGCGTCTGCGGGGGCACGGCTGTCCCCCTCCGGGCGTGTGTATTTCTGGGGGGTTGCGTTTCAGAACGTGTCTGTCTTGTCCGCGAGTTACTGGTTTGCCAGTAGCACTGCAAAGCCACCGAGGGTGAGAAAAATCCTTAACCGAAGGACTGATTGCAAAGGTCTCACCCCGTGCGCGTGGAGTCAGATCCAGCCGTAAGGGCGAGGAGTTGGTGCGCTGATCACTCCCCTCCAGCCCTTGGGTGGGCTGGCAGCCCGAGCTTCTGCCAGCCGCGCCCCTGACGGATTGATTTAATGTTACAGCCTCCCCCCAGTGTGGAGGAGCTGTGATTGTTGCTGGAGGTGGCTGTCAGCTTCATGCTGCATGAGTGACTGGTGTCTGAGAGATGCCTGGGGCCCCATGTGGGGCGAGGAAGCTGCCTTTGCGCGGTACCGGCGCTGCTGTGGCTTAGCGGACCCCTCCGGGACCTGGTAGCTCAAGGGATTTGGAGACCAGTGTGCCGGCAGCACGCATCCATGCGGCTACATGTGACACAGGCACACACACAAGCATATCCTGTCCACTGGGATTTTTTGTTAAAATGAACTGGAAAACGGTCTCATTCCACGTTAACCTCTGGGAATCTGGTCACAGGGCGATGCTGGCGAGACAGGGGTGGAGCCTCCTGTGGGGCAAGATGGTGGGTTCTTAGCCATCTCACAGTCTGGCAGTTTTGGAGTTGACTCACAAAGTATTGGGCAAGGCTAACAAGACCGTTTCTTTAGGTATTTATTTATTTACTTAAGTAGAGTTGCAGAAAGGTTCCCTGCCTGAGATACTAGCCGACAGGGTGCTAACGGGGTTCCACACAAAGGGAAAGACGTGTTAACAAGCCCACAGTGTGTACATGTTCCTCCAGAGCACCTTCCATCCTTCTCTTGGGACAGTGGGCACGGAGGAGTCCAGAGACCCTTTAGAGAGAATAGCCTTACTCTGCTGCTCAGACTGGAGTACAGTGACCCAGTCACAGCTCACTGCAACCTCCAACTGGCCACCCACACAGCTGGGACTACAGGGGCACACCACCACGCTTGGTTGATTCCTCTCCTCCTTTTTCGTAGAGATGGGGGTCTCACAATGTTACCCTGGCTGGTCTTGAACTTCTGGCCTCGAGTGCTCCTCCTACTTCAGCCTCAGCCTCCCAAAGTGCTGGGGTTAGAGGAGTGGGTCTCACTGTGCCCAGCCTACTGACCCTTAAATTCTCTTAAGTTGACGAGTGATATTTCATGTTTTGGTTTAGGGTTTTGGTTACTTTAAAATTTCATTATTTGTGGGGGAGGGAGTATTTTCTGTTTTTTTTTAACTTTGCACTTACTTACACCTTACTGGGAGTTGGATTATTAGATCTTCTCCCATGAACATGTTTTGAGGGGGTGCATGAGTGGGGGGAGTGGACATAGGAGGAATCTGCAGGGGATGACTAGTGTTGCTATCCAGGGCGTCAATGAGATAATGTACCTAATTGTGTCTTCTGGGAACTTACTGTCCTCAGGGAGTGGTGGCATGGCTGGGCAGCACAAACACACTGGGCTTCCTTTAATCTGAGTTTCTTTGCATTTTTTGGTCCACTGCATTGGGGACACTCAGACCTTAGGAAGTGCTTCAGAATAATTTCTGCTAAACATGGCCGGAGCCATCCCAGGCTGATGGCTTTGGTAAGTGATGAATTCCTTCTCGTTCTCAGAGCAGTCTCTGGGGAAATGTGTGAGGGGTGAGGTCTGTGCTTGCAGCATCCCCTTTGCTCCATGTCTTCCTCTTGCTTCTATCCTCCAAACTCCTGATCTGCCCCAAACCTCGGCCAGCGGTGGCCTTCTCTAGCTGTGCTAATTAGCAGTTTCGGCCTTCAAATACCTTAGGGCAGTGATTTGCCTCAGCCTCCCTAGTAGCTGGGACTACAGGTACCCACTCCAACGCCCAGCTAGTTTTTCTACTTTTAGCAGAGACAGGATCTCACTCTTGCTCAGGCTGGTCTCAAACTCCTGCGCTCAAGCAATCCACCTGCCTCGCCCTCCTCGAGTGCTAGGATTACAGGTGTGAGCCAGCACATCTGGGATTTTTTTTTTTTTAATAAAGATTTCCTATATTCAGTCTGTAGTAGGTTCACAACAAAATTGAGAGGGGAGTCCTGAGAGTTCCCATAGTCATCACACACCCAGGACCTACCCCACTGTTGACATCCCCTGCAAGGGAGGCACTTGTTACAATTGACTCATGACCCTAAGTCCACGTTTACAGTAAGGGTTTGCTCCTGGTGCTGTACATTCTGTGGATTTTGGGAAAAGCATGTAGCCACTATTGTAGTATCATATGGAGCAGTTTCACTGCCCTAAAAACCCTCCGCGCTCTGCCTGTTCTTCCCTCTTCCCCCAACCCTTGGGCAACCACTGATCTTTTTACTGTCTCTGTAGCTTTTCATTTTCTAGAATGTCATGTAGCTGGAATTACACAGTATGTAGCCCTTTCAGATTCACTTCTTTCACGTAGTAATATGCCTTTAATGCTTTTTTCAATACAGCAGATTCCTCTTGGGTTCAAAAAAATGACCCTCTGTTGCCCAGGGTCTGAATGCATTTAAATATGTCCAATTTTGTCATTGCATTGCGTTTATTTAATAGGTTATTTACAAAATGCCTAATTATAGCTGATTGTGTACATGTCTATGATTCAAATTCTTTTTTGAATTCTCTCCCCCAGCCCTCAGGCTCTTGTAAGGATGGCCCCCTCCCAAGCCCATAGAGACAGGACTCTGAGCTGTGACTTCCTTATAACTAATGAGGGGTAAACGGTAAGATAAACAAGTTGGAGAAGGAGAAGCCTGAGAGGAGGAGAAGAGTGCAGAGACAGAGACACGGTGCCCTCTGATTATCTGGAGCTGTTTCTGGAACACATTTTCTGTGCTGAGACCGCCTGCTGTCTTCATCTGCACGCCGCCTTCACTCCTAATTAAAGCCAGCGGGGCTAGCACGGAAGAAAACAATCTCCAGGCAAGGGGCTAGAGGAGGGAGAATGCAATAGCTTCCTTTTCTGTCTTTTCAGGGACACTCTGAGCTTGATCTAGGTAAAGCAGGCCTGAAGGACATACCTAGGAAATTAAAGTCCAGGGTGGTCAGAGGCATCTTTTGAATTTAATGTATTCTATTTTATTGAGGCCTCGGGACCACAGGCTCAGTGTGCTATGAGAAAGGGCACGATAGATCAGGGGAATGTAGATTTGTCAGGCTGACCCTCACAGTCTGTGTGACTCTCTGCTGGCCTTCATTGTTACCAGACTCTCCAGGAGAGGAAATAGCTATTCAAAAATGGCCACATTTGTCATTTCTCTCCGTTCTGCCATCTACTAGGCAGGCCCTTCTCAGATTTTAGTGAACGTCAGAATCCTCTGGAAGACTGATTAAAGCACAGGTAGTTGGGTCCCATTCCAGAATTTTTAACTCAATAGAATCAGAGTTGAGTCCAGGAAAATGCATTTCTGACAGTCCCCATTGATGCTGCTGCTGACCTGGGACCTCTCCTCTCACATAACTGTTCCCAGACTTTCTCATTAAGGTCTTCAAAACCATCCATTGCATCTTCCTACTGGCATAAACTCATCATGTATGCAGCTCAAGTGTACTCTCGTGATGGTGACAGCCCAAAATAAGTGGCTGAGCCAAAGAACTCAATCAATGGAGGTTTATTAAGCCAAAGTTTGGGGACAAACTTGGGCAAAACACAAACCATATAGATGCATCCATTACTATTTTTCTGAGGAGGGACTTGGGAAGTTCAATGTTAAAGGGGAGAGGGCACACAGAAGGAAAAAGAAGAAGGGGGTGTGGGCAGAGGGGCCAAGGAAATCTACATTTACATAAGATAAGCTTAATATTTGAAGAGAAAAAAGGAGTGAGGGGAGCATCAGTTATGCAGATGTCCCTGGCTGGGTGGAGAATGATTGATCTGGTCCTGTCTGCGTTCTGCACCTGGGAAGATAAACTTATAACCAGCATTGTGAGTACAGAATTTAACAGATTTTAGTTTTAGTTCATGACTACAGACCTAAAGCTATAATTTGCATGTCCTTGCTTATTGGAGGCCAGCTTGGTCCAGGCGCTGTCCTTGTGGATGGCTTTTTACCTTCTGGTGGCGTCTGGCTAATGTATTACGTTAGGAACGCTGTTCATCTGGAAGAGGATGTTGCATGTTTCAACCTCCAGGTTTCACCTTCCCTTTTGCATAAAGATTGTTTTGGGGGGGATTCCTGAGATTTTTATTTGCCTTTAAGAGAGAGGTGTTTTATCTCACGACATTCTGAGCTAACATGATTCTCCTGTGAGGGGGCAGTGATATGCTATCCATAAGCCTCTGGGAGAGGGGAGTTAAGCTTCTTATAAATGTGAACTAAAATAAAATCTTAAGTCTGCCTCTCCCTCAGCTGAGTGAATGGAACACTTCTTGGCCTGGGGACAGGGCAAGAAATATCCTAAAGCTGAGTAGAGGGAGGGCCACGAGAAGGGAGGTCAGACTTGCCTCGTCATGCCCCCCTCCCTTGTTGGAGATGTCCTTTGTAACTCATGAACAGGCCTAAGGCTGTGCGAGACAAAGCTTAAATCACACTTGCAGTTCACCAATTTACCTAACAAATCACTGAGTCAGGGTACATGTGCGGCGACTTGTCTCTGATTAACAGACTTCCTTATATTAACTTAAATATTCCAAACCTCTGGACAAAGGTTTATTTCTTTAACTAATTGCAAATCAAAGGAACCTTTAAAACCACCTATAACCTGTAATTCCCCACTTCAAGATGTCCCGTCTTTTTGTGCCAAACCAATGTATGCCTTCCATGTATTGGTTAATGACTTCTCATGTAACTCCTGTCTCTCTGAAGTGTATAAAACAAAACTGTAACGCAGCCCTGGAGAGACAACTTGCTCAAGGGTTCTCGGCTCTCCAGGCCATGGTCACACATATTCAGTACAGAATAAATCTCTTTAAATTATTTTACAGAGTTTTCTGTTGACATTAACAATGTTAGATGGGCGAGAAGGAGGTTGGGGCTGAACCTATTTCTTTTTATTTTTTTTTTTGCAGTTTTTGGCCAGGGCTGGGTTTGAACCCACCACCTCCAGCATATGGGGGTGGCACCCTACACCTTTGAGCCACAGGCGCCACCCGGCTAAACCTATTTCTACTGTGGCATCATGGAAAGAGCATTCATGATTCCTAGTTCTGCCCCTTCTGGTAAATTAACTTTGAATGTGTCAGTTAACTTATTTGTGCTTTGGTTTCTGACCTGTAAACTTATTTACTCCATGAATATTTACTAAGCATGTACCATCTTTCTAGCTTCTGGAGGCACAGCAGGGAAGAGGATGTAGTCTCTGCCTCATGGAACTTACATTCCAAGGGAGCAGTGTGGGGGGCAGAAGCTTCTGGGATACCAAAGAGAATGGGGGGCAGAATATATATACACAAGCAAATCAGTAGGTTAGCATTATAATTTTAGCTAATCAAACAAATGATAGAGAAAATACTATAGAACAAACAGCTTTGTTAAAGATTTGTTTTGTGGGCAAGATAAGATAACTGATGTAAAGGTCCTGGCCATGGAAGCAGCGAGGGTAGCATGGATGGATTTATTCTTTTGCTGTGAAACACTGGAGCTAGAGGAAGTGGCCAGTTCTCAGGCCAGGCCTTGGCCGTATCCATCAGACTCTTGAGGCAGCCACCCCTTGTGGAGGAGCTTCCATCTTAGTGGGCAGAGACCACCTTGCCTGTAGTCAATGCACACGGAGGGAAAGCAAACTCTCAGCCCCAATGGCACACATGAGTTTGGGACCTTCTTTACCCTGCTCCAAGTTCTGCAAGTCAGCTTTTTCCATCCTAAACACAAGCCTGGACGAAGCACCCAGAACCTCATGTTATCTTCCTTCCTTGCCTCCCTCCCTCCCTCTTTCCTTCCTTCCTTCCTTCCTTTTTTCCTTCCTTCCTTCCTCCCTCCCTCCCTCTCTTTCTTTCTTTCTTTCTTTTCTTTTTTTGAGACAGAGCCTCAAGCTGTCACCCTGGGTAGAGTGCTGTGACATCACAGCTCACAGCAACCTCCAACTCCTGGGCTCAAGCAATTCTCCTGCCAGTGCCTCCCAAGTAGCTGGGACTACAGGCACCCGCCATGACGCCCAGCTATTTTTTGGTTGCAGCTGTGATGGTTGTTTGGTAGGCCCGGGCTGGATTGGAACCTGCCAGCTCAGGTGTATGTGACTGGCACCTTAGCTGCTTGAGCCACAGGCACTGAGCCAGACACTATGTTTCATTTGAAGGGTAGAGTGTGGAAAAAATTAAGAAGGAGGAAATCTATGCCTTAGAATAAACAGGGCAAATCAGAACTGGAAGGGGGTGGAGAGGCATGTTTAATATTGGACCATAATTTCTATTTGGAAGATCAATGAATTCTTTTTGTTCGGGCTGTACAAACATTTCTTGGCTGGTGGGAATACTTAACAGGGAGGCCCTCTGCTTTCTCTCCTTAGGGGCTATGAGATTGTCTGTTTTTCACAGGGGTTTTGTGTTGAGAGAGTTGAGTGAGATTATGGGATGCCTCGTAGACATCTTTTACTCTGGGGCTGAGGATCCAAATCCTCCTTGCCATCAAGGTGTTCTCAGGTTGGCCACTGAGGGGGAGGTGATTTTTGGTGTCCTGAAAGTCTCTGTCCTTCAGCTCTGCCTCCCCACCCCCAACATGGCCAAAGTCACACATGGGACCCTAAGCCTCCTGTCCCCGTCTGGCGTCTGAGATTCTTTTGTAAGAGACTTGAGAATACCTCAGCATAATTCATGGGCTTTGAGTTAATGGGTTTATCTTTTCTCCCTGAGCTGTCTATGGTCTCCTGTCTAAAGTGGAAATGATATGTAATTTGACTCTTTCTTTAGAGCAGGTTTCCATGGAGGGACCAAGGCAACTGCACAAGGGCCAATTGACGGAAGGTGAAAAAGAAAGACAAGGACATGTTGTGCATTGTTGGTGTAGGGGACAGTGGATACCCACAGGGCAGGATTTTTCTTCCCAAGGTTGAATTCTATCAACTCCACTTAGACATTGGGCAAACTCCTAATCTTTCTTTGTCATCCATGAAGTGAAAATACTACTACTACTAATACCCAGTTTAGTGGAAGAATGAATGAATTCCTGTGTGAACAATCTGCTCAGTAATGACTACTACTACTTATTATTTTTTGCAGTTTCTGGCCGGGGCTGGGTTTGAACCTGCCACCTCTGGCATATGGGGCCAACACCCTACTCCTTTGAGCCACAGGCACTGCCCATAATGGTTAATTATTTAGCACGTTGTTTAGCACCCTCTTTTTTTTTGTTTTGACCAGTTCTCTTTCTGTTGATGAATTTCCTCTCTGCTCAGGTGAGAAGTGTCCTCCTCTGTCTGGGCTTCCCCTTTAGGGAAAGAGGGGTGTAAGACTTATTCATTAAGCTGAGGTTTGGGGCACAATACATCTCATGCTGCTGTTCCCATGGGTATTTTATTTTAAAAGGGAGTATCTCAGGCAGGAGGGATGCTTAATAGACAAGCTGGACTTCCAGGCTTCTTTGGCAAAATTAATTTGAAGCCAAGGTGGGCAGTGAAGCTTTCTGATATTGGTCCAAACCTGTCTTAAAATCACTGATTTGGTTCTCATCCCTGGATCTTAGGAAGTGGGTATTTGCATCATCTTTGCAATTGCAATGCTTATGGGGTGGCCTATCTATCTGAGGAGGCAGGTAAGCCAAACTCTACCTGGGCCTTTACAGCGTTCTGTGAGTTTCTTCCCACAGTCTTTGGGTGGTGGTGGTGGTTAGGCTGTGTGTGTGTTTGTTGTTTGTTATTCTAGTGGTAGGAATGAGTAGTTGTGGGCCATGGTGAGGTGGTTGGGCAGAGGAAAGCAGGAAAGGTTCTAGATAGGAAACGTTTGGGCTGACCTTGAAGCAGGAACAGGTATGTAGCAGGATGGAAGGACATTTCAGGACATTTTGGGCAGAAAGTGGAGCATCAACAAAGGCACTTACCAAAGAAGCAATGTGTGGAGTAGAGGGGTGGGGGGAGTGTTGGAATCTCTGAAGAGCTGGTGGCCTCTGGCCCGAATCTTCCTCCCCAGCCCATCCATTTGAGGGCCTTCAAAACCACTGAGCAGAGAGCAGTTCATTATCTTGAAGGGCAAACTCAATGCCCTTCCTTTCTTCTAATGCTACGTTCTTTAGGTGTCAGGCCCGACACAGCCCAGGCACAGCCACGCTGCCTGTCCACACATGCCTTTTTGAGAGGCAAACATAACCTTTGCGGTCCCTGGGTGGCTAACCTTTCTGATTGTTTTGCCCATTTGCTATAAATGACTATCTCTACCACTTGGTTAATTATGTGATTACAGCACCTGGTGACAAGGAGAAAATTAAAAATCCATGCTGCATTTTCTATAACACTTTATTGCTCTATGCAAAAGAGGGCAAATGCAATTTAGCGAAGCTGCAGTGAACGAGAGCCACCTCCTTTCTCTCATTTCAGCCCCTCCCTTGTCCTCCTCTGGAGAGAAGCTGTGTTAGCAGTTGACTGAAGCTGGGAAGGGAGCAGGTGTGGAAGGAAACATAAATTACCATTATCCCTGACAGTTCTGGACAGAGCCACCCACAGAGCAGGAGCTCAGCCAAACGTTTCCTCCCAGGGTCAGTGAGGGCCTGTGAATTGTGGCTTTAGTTAAGTGCATTGGTGTAGAACATGGTTTCAGCTTGGGGTCTGGATTTGATCTTTGCTTCTTTACACTAACCTGTCATGATGTGTCAGTGTAAAGTTTAGACACATTTCTGAAAAACCCAACATATAGAGAATGGAAGTGCTGCTAACACAGGAGAATCATAGTTCATGAAGCCAAGATTGGGCCTTGATTTGCCTCCTAAGTCTGCCACTCACCTGGTGTCTTACTGTAGGGCCACTGCGTGTCTCTCTAAGCTGTGGTTTGTCACTTGAGGTAGGGATTTGTTTTGTTTTCAGGTTTGGCCAGGGCTGAGTTTGAACCCACCACCTCTGGTATATGGGGCTGGCACCCTACTCCTTTGAGCCACAGGTGCCGCCTTTGAGATAGGGATTTTAAAGTACCTCCCCCCACCTCACGCCCACAGTTAACACCTGTGCAGTCAGGCTGCCTTTATAATGGATGGTGTTTTAGCATGTGTCAAGGCATAATTGACCTCACTTTTTCTTTTATAGTGTTCCATTAAATAATATTAGACCTTAGAATTGACATTTTAGACTTGATGAAATAAGGTTCTGTGAAGGCTTGTTGTAAGGATTTAAAGAGGGAATATATATAATCCAGATGACTTGCTATAATATTCTTAGACCCCCTGGGATATAAATTTTAGTCATGGCTCACTGTGTGCCACTTAGACAAGTCATTCAGAACTGATTCCCTCAGCTAGAAAAGGGAATAATCTCCAAAATTTCCACAGGTAATCTAGGACCAAGGGAAGAAACAGGCTTTAGTATCTGTGCCATCTCTGCACCTATCTCTATTTATGGATTCAAAGATTTATGGGAGATATAAGACCCTGGCCACAGATGGGGCTTATGGTTTATGAGAAGAAGTGGTTTACATGTTGTCTTAGTCTGTGTTGCTATACAAACATATACACAGCCTGAGTAATTTATAAGCAATAGAAATTTATTTTTCACAGTTTCAGAGGCTGGGAGGGCCAATATCAACCCTTGGCAGGGTCGGTGTCTGGTGAGGGCCTGGTCTCTCTGATACTAAGGTGGTGCCTTGTTGCTGTGTCCTCACATGGTACCTGGTGAGGGCCTGGTCTCTCTGATACTAAGGTGGTGCCTTGTTGCTATGTCCTCACAAGATGGAAGGGACAGAAAAGGGTGAACCCACACCCTTAGACCCTTTTATAAGGCCCCTGATTCCATCCATGAGGGTCCCACCCTCATGACTTAAAGGCCACACCTCTTACTACTATCCTGTTTTCAGAGAGATTTTGTATTGTTGATGCTATTTCAGTGGTTGATATACGTCTATTCAATGCTTCTAATTCTTTCTGGTTGAGTCTAGGAAGGTTGCATCCTTCCAGGAATTGGTCCATTTCCTTCAGATTTTCATATTTCTAGGAATAAAGATATTTTGTAGTAATCATTGAGGAGTTTTTTGAATTTCTGAAGTGTCTGTTGATATTTCTCCTTTATCATTTCTGATAGATCATATTAGAGATTTTACTTTTCTATTTCTGGTTAGATTGGGCAAAGGTTTATCAAGTTTGTTAATCTTTTCAAAAACCAACTTTTTGTTTCATTGATCTTCCGAATGATTCCTTTGTCTTCACTTTCATTTAATTCCACCCTAATTTTGGTTATTTCTTTTCTTCTGATGAGTTTGGGGTTGCAATATTCTTACTTTTCCAGTTGCTTGAGATGATCCATTAAGTTGTTGGCTCTCTCTCTTTCTGTTTTCCTGATGAAGGCTTCCAATCTATAAATTGGTCTCTTAGGACTGCCTTTGCAGTATCCCACAGGTTTTAATAATTTGTGTCTTTGTTATTATTTTGTTCCAAAAATTCAGTGATTTCCTTCTTAATCTTGTCTTTGACCCAGCTATCATTCAGCCTAAGATTATTTAGCTTCCATGACTTTGTTTGAGTATGAAGATTCCCATTGCTGTTGAGTTCAACTTTTATTCCATGGTGGTCTGAGAAGATACAAGGAATAATTTATACACTTTTAAATTTGCTGAGGTTAAACTTATGTCCTATATATGATCCATTTTGGAGGATGATCCATGGGCTGATAAGAAGAATTTATATTCAGTTTTATTAGGGTGAAATGTTCTGTAGAGGTCTGTAAAGTCCATTTGTTCTAGGGTCAGGTTATAATCTAATATTTCTTTGTTTAGTTTCTTCTTGGAGGATCTATCCAAAACTGCCAAGGGGTGTTAAAATCTCCAACTATTATGGTGCAGGAAGATATCAAGTTGTTCACATCCATTAGGGTCTGCTTTATGAATTGAGGAGCATTCTGGTAGGTTGCATAAATGCTAATTATCGAAATCTCTTCATGTTGGGTGTTTCCCTTGACAAATATGTAGTGACCATCCTTATCTTTCTTTATCTTTATCAGTTTAAAGCCAATTGTATCTGCTCCTAAAATTGCAACCCCTGCTTTTTTCTGGTTTCCATTTGCCTGTAATATACAAGTCCATCCCTTTACCCTGAGTCTATTTTTATCCTTTAAGATAAGGTGAGATTATTGTATACAGTAGATATCCAGTCTGAGTTCATGTATCCATCACCCAGCCTGTGCCTCTTTAGATGATAATTTAAACCATTCACATTAATTGAGAGAATCAATATGTCTGGTTGTGTTTTGGGTGTTATGATTTTTGGATGTCCAGTGGGCATTTTTAATCCTTTCACCACTGTGGAAGTTGGGTTTTGTTCAAAAATTTCTGGGTAAGTTTACTTTGGAGGTAGAGCATTGCACTGGTCATTGTGGAGGATGGGTCTGAGAATACCCTGAACAGCTGGTTTAGTTATGGCAAATTTCCTCAATGTGTTTATGTCATTAAAGTATTTGATTTCTTCATAAAAAATGAAACTCAGTTTACCTGGATAGAGGAGCCTGGGCTGGAAGTTGTTTTGTTTTAGGAGACTAAAGGTCAATGACCATCTTCTTCTGGCTTGAAACATTTCATCTGAGAGATCTGCAGCAATTCTAATACTTCTCCCTTCGTAGGTGATGCTTTTCTTATGTCTGGCTGCTTGTAGAATTTTCTCCTTCGTCTTAACTTTGGTAAAGTTAATCACAATGTAGTAGGAAATGCTTTATTTGGATTGAGTCTTGCTGGAGTTCTGAAACTGTCTGCTATCTGAAGTTCTGTATGTCTTGCAATGCTTGGGAAATTCTCCTCCTAAATCTCTTGGAGTAGAGCATCTGTACCTTTAGGACCATCCTTTTCTCCTTTGGAAGTTCCTATAAGATGAATGTTTGATCTTTTGGAGTGATTCCACAACTCTCTCAGGGAATGATCAATTTTTGCTCTCCATTTGTTTGCCTCTTTGAGTGTTTGGGAACATTTAAAAGCTTTGTCTTCAGTTTCAGAGAGCCTTTCTTCTTCCTGCTCAACTCTATTACTGAGGGATTCTACTATATTTTGGAACTGCTCAGCTAACTTTTTCATTTCCTTGAGCTCTGCTATCTCTTTTCTCATTACATCCATATCTTTGGTGACTTGGGCTTTGAATTCATTACTTTCTTGAGACAACTTTAGAACTACTCTTTGGAATTTGATTTCTATCTTTTCTTCCATTCTATTTATCTTATTTGCAACCCATATTCTGAATTCAATTTCTGACATTGCTGCCATTTGTTTATGCATGGCATCTTCAGTTGTATCTCCTTTGTCATTTCTTGGGGGGGAGTGGTGATCTACTCTGGTTATTCATGTTGTCAGAGTTCTTCTGTTAGGTCTTGCACCTTGTTTATTTTCCACTGTTTGATTAGAACTGGTAGGATGAGATTGAACTGGGGTTCCCAGGTAGTAGAGATAGCCCCCTTACCAAATTGCTGGGCTTTGTAATTGTGGCTTATCTCCTACAACCTTACAAAAGCCTCTTTCAAAGTTTTAGATACTCCGAGGACCTACTTGGTGAGATAGTGCAAGATAGCTCTGTTTTGATATCAGCCAACCTCTACCCTATCCTAAGAAACTACAGTATTAGGTTTAAATCTTGACTATGAAGAGATAGAAACAGCTGCAGCACCCAGCCCCTACCCTTCAGTTCTTTTCCACTACAGAACTTCGAAGGTCAAGCTCAGAATGTCCCTGACTGGATAGCCCCAGACATGGGTTTCAACAAAATTGTCTCAGGCAGTGCAAACCCTGCACAACAGAGAGGGATTCAAGGGTCTCCAACAGCACAATTGGAGCCAGGGACCCACACCCCCGCCTGCCAGATTCAGTCCACACTGTTGTCTGCTTCTCTGCTCATAGGCCCAGCTTGAGCCAGGGGCCACACCCCCACCCACTGGTCTCAGTCCACATAGCTAGCCTCTACTTGCCAGGCCATTTGTAGTCAGGGGACCATTCCCTCACCTGCCTGTCTCAGGCCACTGCCTGGCAAGTCTCTGTTCCCAAGCTCTGTTAGAATCAGGGCACTGCACTCTGCCCATAGGTCTCAGTCCTCACCTGGTTAGCCTCTTCTCACCAGCTCCACTGGAGACAGTGGACCACGGCCTAACCCTTGGGTCTTGGTTCACACCCAGTAAGCTACTGCTCAAGGGTTCAGTTGGAATCAGGTGACCACGCCCTTGCTCTCAGGCTGCAGTCCATGCCTATCAAGCCTCTGCTCACAGACCTAGCAGGGGCTGGGGACCAGCCCTTTCTGCTGAACTCAGTCCACTGGGACAACCACTCTCCTGCTGTGGGTGCCATTAGAGTCAGGGGTTCTGCACCCAGTCCTGCTAGACACAGCCTGAACCGAGTGTCAACACTACCACTGGCTGGGCATAGTCATAACCAGAGAACTGCTCCTCCTCCTGCTGAGTGTCCTCTTCTTCCCACACCTTCTTTCTTCCCTGTTAGTCACAGATTCTGTCCTGATGTTTGGCAGACCACACTATGCCCAGTTCTCTCAGGACAAAACCAAACACTCTGTGCTCTGCAGGGGGCAGAACTTCAAGCCTCCATGTGAGAGGGAAAGGGTAGACTGGGAGTTTGGACTTGTGGAGGAAAACATCTGTTCAATTTTATGCCTGGCAAGGTGGTGTCTAAGTTCATAAGTGGGACCTCCCTGGAGAAAGAGAACTGGAGTTTAGTGGCTCTCTCCAGTGAGGTAAAATGAGAGGTCTTTTGTTCCCTGCTCATTTGCAGATAGCCTTGGCAGGCCCCCTGCTTGGGGGAGGGGTTCTCCTGTCTTCTAGTCCATAGGCTTTGTACCTGTAATCTGTTTTTTTGAATGCTCTTCCTTGGAGTTACAGCTTGCCAAACTTCTTTCTTGGCTCAGCTCCCCATCTTTGGCTTCACAGAGTTTGATTCCATCCAGTTTTTCTTCCTCTGCTCAGGAGCCTCTGCCAAAAGTAGCTACCAGACAGCTATCTTCCCAGAATTCTCCTCTTCGTGCTCTTTTAAAAACTTTGATGGTCCTTAAAGCATAAATGAGATTTAAGAGTAAGAACCATTAAGAATTGAGCAATATTATATGTAACCAAAGCTGTGGTGATAAAAGATGAAATAGTCTGAGAAACCAAGCTCCTGTGGATAATCCCAGGTGACACCAATACCGGTCTCTGTTCACCTTGATTCTCTCCAGCACAAAACAAAATCACCAACCACCATCACCATCTGCCACCACTACTGGTAGTATAACAGAACATACTAGATTGTTAAATTCTTGAGAGCTGAAGCCACATTTTATTCGTAAAGTAAACAGAATATAGTAGCACTCAATAAACAGTAACTAAGGGAATAAATGAAAATCTGCATTGATTTGCCTTCCTAAACTGACCCAGTTATATCTGAATCAACACTTAACAGCTGATAACATAATTTCCACTTTTTCACAGATTGTACCAGGAGTTGTATGGTAATAACAATTACTTTGCCAAAGTTGTGCACACTGAACACACAGGAAATCTGTCTCTTGGTTATAGGACTATACAGCTTAGTTTAATCACTTTTTTCAAGGAAACTAAGCAAGAGGATATAGGTGGCTTTTCTTTTCAATCATCACTGAGAAAAAAAAAACCCACAATGAAATCATGTGTTATCTTTATTTATGAAAATATGACATTAATCCAAAACTGGAACAGGGACTTTTATGTTTAGAATCCTTTTTTTTTTTTTTTTTAGATGAATATAGTACATTGGAAAATATACAAGTGAGGGGGGAAATGAGAAGGAAAAGGAAAAGTTTACAGTTTGTGATCACACATCAAGCGATGACAAAAAGTTGTTGGCATTATCAGTATTAAATACTTAGAAAATGGCTATTGATACCTTCAGATAACAAGACATTATCAGATAATTTTTTTAATTATAATGACTTTTGAAATGTGATGATGTCTATCTTCTTCATGTTTAAGCTATAGAAGCATGTGGAATATAGAATGCTAGAATTTGTAAGCACATTCTCATTACACTAAAGTTTAGAGCCATTGAAATTAAAAGCATTATTTAATTCTATTTCCAATTCAAAACAAAATAATCTTCCATATCCTTGCCATCGGGCGGATTCTGGAAGATAATTATTCTGCAGCTCATTTCAGGTTCTTGATTCTGATGCAGGAGGTTACTACAGGTTTCAGAGCAAATGAGAGCCAAAATGCATAAACTTTATTGTTACTCTTGCTCATTTGACAAGATAGTATCCCAAATGAATGGGCATTGGCCATTCAGATGGAAAACAAAAGCCTCTTTATCAGCGGTTAATTGCACTCAAATACGAAACAAGATTCCCAGCAGTTAAGCTCTCTCATGTTTACATTTCTCACCTAAATTATAAACTATCTGTTTCCAGTATCCAAGTGCCCGTCACAGAGAGCCACATCTGTACAGGTGAATGCTGACCTTTCACCTCCAGCCAGAACCCCGGCAGTGGTGCAGTCACGGGAAAGGGGGATGAAAGACAGTTTCCTGGGACTGCATCTTCCTTACATTTGTTTGGTATAACTCTGAAAGGAAGAATGAACCTCACAAAGCCAAACACAGGAAACATCCCTCATACAATGTGAGTCTGGTGAAAGCTTTTACTTTTCATCCAACTTTTTTGATTTGGGAGAAGACTGGATTTTGTCATTGTTATTAATTTGTTTTATTAGCAATTTATTTGCTTTTCAATTAATTTTTTGTTTTTCTTTCTTTTTTCTTTATAATTTTATAAAATCATAATTGTGTACATTGGTGCAATCATGGGGCACAATGTGCTGACTTCATATACAATCTGAAATATTTTGGTTGAACTGTTAAACATAGCCTTCATGGCATTTTCTTAATTACTATATGAAGACATTGATATTCTACATTTACTAAGTTTCACCAGTACCCTTCTAAGAAGCACTGTAGGTGTGATCCCACCAATTGCCCTCCCTCCACTCATCCTCCCCCCTCCCCTCCCCTTCCTTGCCCTTTCCTTGTATTCTTCTGCTATAATTGGGTTTTAGCCTTCATATGAAGCTATAAATTAGCTTCATATAAGGGCTGAGTACATTGGATACTTTTTCTTCCATTCTTGAGAGACTTTGCTAAGAAGAATATGTTCCAGCTCCATCCATGTAAACACAAAAGAGGTAAAGTCTCCATCTTTCTTTAAGGCTGCATAAACATGTACCAAAATTTATTAATCTATTCGTGGGTTGATGGGCACTTGGGCTTCTTCCACGACTTAGCAATTATGAATTGGGCTGCAATAAACATTCTGGTACATATGTCTTTATTATGATGTGATTTTTGGTCTTCTGGATGTATACCTAATAAAGAAATTATAGATTCCCTATTTAACAAATGGTGCTGAGTGAACTGGCTGGCGACCTGCAGAAGACTGAAACTGGACCCACACCTTCCACCATTAACTAAGATAGACTCTCACTGGATCAAAGATTTAAACTTAAGACATGAAACTATACAAATATTAGAAGAAAGTGCAGGGAAAACTCTTGAAGGAATCGGCCTGGGTGAACTTTTTATAAGGAGGACTCCCCAGGCAATTAAAGCAGTATCAAAAATACACTACTGGGACCTGATCAAACTAAAAAGCTTCTGCACTGCTAAGAACACAGTAAGTGTAGCAGGCAGACAGCCCTCAGAATGGGAGAAAATATTTGCAGGTTATGCC
>CAUYRH010056161.1:0-15906 GCA_963574655.1 Perodicticus potto
ATGTATTTTATTATTCTTCATTACATTATTTCCCCCCCCCCACCCTTCCGTGGTAAGACAGAATTGATTTACAGAAAAGAATACAGAAAACACCAAAGCTCCTGGTAGAGGGAGAGATTTCCAGTGAGGAGAGAGCTGCCCTCTCCGTTGGCTACTAGGAATTTCGTCTCTCTGCGTGGAGGCGTGGAGCCTTTGCTTTTGCCCGTATGTTCTTGTGCACCATTCTGTAGATGTTATCATGTTGGACTCTTTCTCCAAGCCCTATTTGCGTGCTTGTCAAATTAATTGTCTACACAGAATTTTTCATTGATCGGTGACAGGCTGAATGTAGAATTCTTCTCCTGAGACGTAGCATTTCACATGTCATCATTATTGCTATCTTTTGGGAGAAGAGTATTTCTATTCTGGAGAGTGATTTCCCTGTATCACAGCCACGTTACAGTGCAGCCTATCTGGAAAGTATTTGTGAGACAGCGTTGCTCTATTCTGTGTTGGGGGGCCTAATGGGCTCCTCGTGAACGAACCCTCTCCCCTCCTCCTCTCCCCGTCAGACAAAAGGCACAAAGGACCTAGTTAGCCCCGCCCCCAGACATTTCCACCAAAGAACCTCCAACTCACCAAAGCCCTCCGGGCAAGCTGGGGGATTTGCCCAACCCCTGTGTCCCTAACTGCCAAGGGTGTGGATGTCATCTTTGCCCTGCCCTGCTGTCCCTTTCAGTAAACCTGGCCTGAACATCTTGGCTCTGAGTCTCTGGGCACTGCCACTTCACCTTTCGTTCTGGATGACGGATTGGGTCCTTCTTGAATCTTCGGCCTCTTTGATCAAGCCTTCACGTTACTACCAGAGTGTAGGTTTGAAAAATTAAGTCTGGTCATATCCCTTCCCTGTTTTAAGTCCTTCCTGGGCTCCACTCTGACTGCCAGGGGGTAGGAAACGCAGACTCCTTTCTACAGCACAGAAGGCCTTTCTCGACGTGGGCTTCTCTCCTTTCCACGCCTGTCCTTTTCCACCTCCTCGTGCCCACGTCCACGCGGCTTTCCAGATGGCAGTGCTGCTTCATGCTTTGTGTCTCTGGACCTGTGCCTGCCCCCTCCCCCTGTGTGTGAGCTCTGCTTCCTGCTTCCCTGTTTCCCCAGCATGACTGAGTCCTTCGCAGTTCTCGGGAAGCTCTCCTGCCGCAGCCTTGCCCAGGCTCTGCTTGTGCCTCTGTGTCTTCCCAATACTTGGCGGGTACTTTCAGGCAGGAAACTGTCTTATTCCTCTTTGAGTAAGTAACCTAGTAGTACAGCACAGTTGTAATGAGTGCTAAATGTTCTGGAATGAAAGAACTAAATAAATGAGTGAATAAATAAGTGAATGAATACTAACAACAGGACTATAGCACATCTCAAGGTATTTTAGATGATCTGTTTTCAGTAGAAAGTGATGAAGATATATTAAGACTCTATTCTGATTTTGCAGTTAATAGTCCCCAGGGGACAAATTTACTATGGTAGACAACTTTTTGAAATGACAACTTTCTTTCATCATCAGCCGATCTATGCCGTGAGAGTGAGTTGTAAGCAGTTTTATTTGCAACACGGATTGCTAGATAAGTAATCTGTGACTGGGTCTGCATGCAACGTCAATTTAGTTTAATATATGATTGAGGACTGTCTCCAGGTTGATTGTATCATCCTTCATTACATAAGTAAATTGTCAGACGGACCAGCAGTGGCCTAGGTCAGAGTCAGCGCTGTGCACTATTTTGCTGGGACCAGGTGGATTGGACTCCTGACCATTGCCCCTTAGCATGTACTTTGAGAACCAGTAAAGTTTATTAGGCCTCCTGTCTCTCAACTAGTAACCCAGGTGAATAGGAGGAGCTGGTGTTGAATGCCCAGGTATGATGTTTCAAGGCGTTGCTTGGATTAGAATTTGTACAGCAAGCCGGAATGTGATCTGGATGCAGCTGAGTCTGCCTTCTTTTTCCTGGACTATGGACCTGGGAAGATGGGAATTCTTGCTAGAGGACTGGAGTCAATGCAAGCCCCAGAATGCTGGTGTCTTCACCACTTGGAGCAATTATGGAGGTTTGTCTCCCTCAGTGATTTGACTATTAGGAGAACTATTAGAATTCCCTCCGAGCCTTTGATTCTAACCCTCAAAAGCCACAAGGCTAAGGAAGCAAAACTTCCTGACCACTGCAACAGGCAAAGTGGAGGGACCTAGTGTGTCTACATCTGCAAACACATTATACCCATTTGAACCCTTTGCTGGCCCAAGGATCATGTTGGTTAAGTCCGTGCTACATTTTGAGGTCCACGCTGTCCTAGCCAATTCCCCACAGGGTTTTTCTTCTTCTTTAATTATTATTTGGTCTTTGTTTCTTCTTTTATCTCCAAGCTTCTTAGGAGAGCAGTTGTGTCTCTAGTTAAGGTCCTCACCTTTACTGAAACGGTTTCTGCTAACACAGGAGTTAGCTAAGCCCAGTGGCCATGCGTGGTCTTTTTTTCTACCTATTTGCTCTGTGGCCCCTCTCTAATTCACTTGTAAAGCGATGCCTCTGGCATTTCTCCTTCTTCCATCTTTGTCAGTTTCCCTGACAAAGTCCTTTCTCTTCCTGTGCCCATCCTGACAAGCTTGCTGTTCTCCAGGGCCTCGTGATCCCAGTTATATATCTTTCCCATGACTGAGCGCTTCTGTTTCCAAGTTTCAACAACCACGTGTGCTGACCCCACATCTCTGTCTCTTTAGCCCTGGAATACTTTCTGCAAATGTGCTCTGGGTTTTGCTTCCTGATGTTGCATCAGCACAGGTGTTCACTGGTCTGGGCTGTTGGGACAATCCCCTCTGTAGCTGTCACAGCAGAGTGGGAGCAGTCATCCACACACGATGCTCCTTTGCCCCTCCATCACACCATTTCTATTAAACCCAAGTGTAAATTAATAATCTAAAGTTTGATTATTACTTGAAGCCAAATGACATGTCAGCTTCATTGACACCAAATCATCCAAAGCTTTACTTTATAAGCTCATAAAGTACCTCAGCTCTGAGTTTATGTAGCACAGCTCTAGTGTCAACACTTATTTTATTGTTTTAGAAGTTAGGGAAATATAAAGGAGGCACTTTTAAAATGAGTTTTAAAGAAGGTAATTGTGGTTTTATCTTCTTACTTTTTAACATACTCATTGTGCCACTGTTATGCCTCTCATATAATTCTGTTATAACACTTGAAGTTTAATGCAACTTTTTCTTTACTGGGTAAAATGGAGACGATGGTAACTCCCCCCCGCATAGGGTTGATGGAGTGGAGTCGTGGCCCAGCTCAGAGTCAGCAGTGTGCATTATTTTGCTGCCATTATTATTACTGTTGTGTGTCCTTCCCACTCACCTTTGGACTCCATAAAAGCATAGAGAGAATGCTTTTTATTATTTTGTGTGATAGCAAGTTGTAGTCTTTGACATATATAAAAAGAGGCTCAAGGACGGGCACAGTGACTCACACTTGTAATCATAGCACTCCAGGAGGCCACGGCAGGAAGATTGCTTGAGCTCAGGAGGTTGAGACCAACCTGACTAAGAGAGAAACCTTGTCTCTACTAAAAATAGGAAAATTATCTGGGTATCTGTAGTCCTAGCTACGCAGGAAGCTGAGGCAGGAAGGAGGATTGCTTGATCCCAGGAGTTTGAGATTGCTGTGAGCTAGGCTGATGCCATGGCACTCTAATCTGAGTGACAGAGTGAGACTCTGTCTCAAAAAAAAAGAAAAAAAAGAAAAAGGCTCAGCAAGTGTTTGAATGAATGTTGAATTGTGCTTCAAAGTTGTTTTTCCATGTAGTCTTAGAAAACACATTTGTTGATAAAGCAAACCAATCTTGTAATTTTCAAGCTCCAGGACTATCTTTTCTATCTTTCTGTAGGTTTATTACAATGATGAGAAGGATGAATATTTTTCAATGTTTGGACTGAGAAATATATTTGTGACCATTATAATAGAGATACAGATTTTGTAGCAGTTGTAAAAATTCATGCTTTCAAGTCAAATTATACTTTAAATGTATAAGGAGCGTTAGCTATTCAAAAGAAATCTAGTGAATCATTTGTAGACTAAAGAATCCTATAGGAAAGTGAATAATAACACTTAAATATATTAATTTCAGGGATTCAGATTTATATATGTATGTGTGTGTATATATATACACACACACACACACACACACACACATATATATATATATATATTTTTTTGAGACAGGGTCACACTGTGTTGCCCTCAGTAGAGTGCCAGAGGTCACAGCTCACAGCAACCTCAAACTCTTGGGCTTAAGCGATTCTCTTGCCTCAGCCTCCCAAGTAGCTGGGATAATAGGTACCTACCAAAATGCCTGGCTATTTTTTTTTTTTTTAAATTGTAGTTGTCATTGTTGTTTAGCAGGCCTCAGTCGGGTTCGAACCCACCAGCCCTGGTATTTGTGGCTGGCACCCTAACCACCTAGTTATGGGTGCCGAGCCTCTACATGGTATTTGGTAGGTAGTTGCTTTAGATCAGAAGAGGTTAAGTCATACTCTTACCTCACCCTTGCTTAGGTATTTGTTTACTGAGTATGTTAGTGTTGGCAAGTGCACTGAGTTCCTGTTTCATCCAGATTTCTTTGAAGTGTATGTGTCCGTGTGTTGGATTAGAAAAACCAATTTGTGTCATGTGAAGTATTTTATTGATAAATATTGATGTTTGTATAATTACGAAAGAAGGCATAGATATCAATTCTGGAATATTACCAAAGTAAGCTTGTTGTATTAGGTTACTTAAAAGCTGTAACCTTTATTAATTTTTTTCAGATTTAGATCTAAGGCCTAAATCTCTTTGTTTGTTCCATCAACCTTATCCAAACTGCTGAATAAAACCCAATGTTATCTAATGTTTATCATTTGGGGTAGGAAGATTGCAAACATATCCTTTTGGCTCTGAGTGAATATATCTTAGTGAGCCCCTTGCCTCTTTGCACATGGTTGGTTATAAAAGGTAACTATTTAACCAAATGGATGCCTCTTAATGCAAGTAAACAGAAATAGCAGGATGTATTTATCTAGCCAACGTGTCCAAGAATATGGACTAGTGAACATAGAAACCTGTTTTCATTTACAAGAATTAGTTTTAGTCTTTTGATGATCAGAGCATACCTGTATTCTCGAATCTTTAGATGATATTTTAAGTTTAATAATTACTCAAGAGGAACATTGGATCATTAATTTGAGACTTAAACAAGAAAATATTTAATTGCCATAAAAATTTATATTTTGGTTTGTCATTCAAATTGTTATAAATAGCTGTGTTCAAGATTTACTTTGGTGTGTTCACTCATAAAACTCGCAGTGACCCTGAAGATTTTACTTAGGGCATTTTGGAGATATTATGTTTGTTACAATTAAATTGATGTAATGAGACGTTTATAAGGTGTCATGTCAAGTTGCATTTTTACCTTTTAATAACTTCAAAGAAACGTCCGAATTTTAAAAGTAAAAAATTTTACAGCCAAGTGTTGATTTTCACGGAAATGGTAATGGATAATATAATGAAACTAGCAACCCCAGATTTCCTTGATAGCATTATTCCAATTTATTTAACAGATGCTTGTTGAGTTCTTATAGGGGAATGCAGGCTCTGTCTTTGGCTCAGATTTCTACAGTTGTGGTCCTCGAGATGGAATGGGGACAGGGGAGAGCCAGAGGTGGCCCAGTGAAGAGAGCTGTGTCATCTCCCTGCCCTGAGGACGGAGACCGGGAGGCTGAGCATGGGGATGAGTGGGTGGCTGCTGGTGGTGAAGAAGTCACAAGTGTAGAGGTGGTACAAATGTTTTGTGATACTTGGCACAGATGTCTCCCAGTGACCTGTAAAATCTTGGGTAACCTGAGCCCCTGCCCCAGTGCCCCCCTGGCTTCAGGCACCTGGGGAAGGGAAGAAGGTGGAGGCGATGGCAGAGCTTTGGGAGAGGGGTGCTCGGCCCCTTTCTTGGCCTTTCAGCTTTTTTGAGGATCCCTTAGCGGGTACAGACGACACTAGAGGCTGGCAACTGGTGAGCAAAGTCAGCCCACAGGTGTGTTGTATTTGATTTCATAGTGTTTAAAATATTAACTTGAAGTAGTCAACATTTTAAAAATAGATTTCACATGCAACTCCAACTAGACGCTCAGCTGCATTCAAGTTGGCTTTCCTGCAAGGTGGCTGGTTAGCTAGAGCTGAGGAGCACCTGGATTTCGTATGTCACCAGCCCAACCCTTGCTTGGGTGCATTGCCCCTGTGGTATAGGAGGTCTAAGTCTAGTTGGGGGTATACTTTGAGGGACCAGTGAGCCTCTAACCCTCACTCCTGCCTACTGCTGTTTCCCGATGCGCCTGTGGCTCAGCGAGTAGGGTGCTGGCCCCATATACCGAGGGTGGTGGGTTCAAACCCGGCCCCGGCCGAACTGCATCAAAAATTAGCTGGGCGCTGTGGCGGGCGCCTGTAATCCCAGCTACCTGGGAGGCTGAGGCAAGAGAATCGCTTAAGCCTAAGAGGTGGAGGTTGCTGTGAGCTGTGTCTCCAGCACACTCTACGGAGGGCAATAGAGTGAGACTCTGTCTCTACAAAAAAAAAAAAAAAATCAGCATTGACAGCAGGTATCAGCCTGTAAAAACAAAACAATTTGGAAGTGCGTTCATCATGAACCTGATGCTGTGTGTGTTTTACTATGTTCGTGGAAAGTGCTTATATTTTCCATTTCCTCTTTCCTGCCCTTATTTATTGCTGGGATAAGCAATGTTTGTTTTCATTTCATTTTATTGCAGAGTGGCCAGGAGATAAATTTACTTTAAACAAAGTACCTCATAAGTAAAGTTTTCTAAACTTTTCAGACAGAAGAGACAGAAAACTTTCTCAGCTGGGTTGAATTCCTAAATAGCATTTTGAGAATAAGATGCGTGTTTTTACTTTAAGCTATGTTACTTTATTTTTGTGTGTGTCCAGTTCGTCTAGAACTAAGACTGAAAAGCAGTGTTACTTGTAAGGGTTTCTTAAATTGTATAAGAATTATAAAATATTTTTCTTCTCTTTTCTCACCAAATTCTGCCAGCGAGTTGAAAATGGTGACTTCAACTGGATTGTTCCAGGAAAATTTTTAGCATTTAGTGGACCACATCCTAAAAGCAAAATTGAAAATGGTAGGTTTTTCTTTCTTTTACTATTCAAAAATTTATTTTTGTTCATCTTCAATTTTTTAATTTCTGCAGATAACCCTTTCCTTTGATACTCTTCTCCAAAGAGTATCTATTTACAATTAAAAAAATTGAAAGTAGTAACTAATGTGTTAAGTATTATATACTTCCAGTAGGTGGAGCCATAATCACTGTTTTAAAACTAACCAATTTGTAGGTTGCTATAAAAAGGATGTTCATTTTAGGAGGCCACATTATTAAACAAGAATCCAAGGAAAAAAATTGCTCAAACCAGTAATCAGATTGCTGCAATTCAATCAGTGGTTGTTAAAGTTATTGGCAGTAGAGTCCTACACATCAGGGTATTCTCTGGGGAATGCCATGTTGAATAATGATGATGACAATAAGTGTCATTTATTGAGTACTCACTATGTGCTAGTTACCAGCTAATCACAGCATCATCTCCTTTAATGCTCACGCAACTCCATGAGATGTAGATACAATTCTCTCCATTTTTACAGAGGAGTAAATTGAGGCTTAATATCAGGTCCAGGGTCACAAAGTAAGTAGAGCTGATACTCAACCCAGAGCTGGGCTACATTGCCACCCACTACACTGATATATTTAGTTCCATTTTTTCTAGCTGGCCATCACTAAACTACTTATCTGTAATATGGATAGCCATGGGATTACATATTCAGGAAAAAATAAATAGAAGCAAACCAAAAAATAAAATCCTTGAATAAAACATGATCAACTATGCAAATTTTCCCATTAATATTTATTTTCGGCTTACACATTTTTTTCCATCTGCTAACATTCCCTCAAAGACAAGTAAATGATACATACCAAAGATTTAAAAATAATTTATGGAAGTACATAAAATTGAAAAAATAGCATTCATGAACATAATGCTCATTTTTTGCTCTATCTGATCACAGAGGTGGAGCTCCAGTGTTCTGAGCAAACCTAATTTGACAACCTCTGGTTTAGATTTATTCTTATCATCATCAGTTATTTCTTCTGAAATGTAGTTTCACTGTATGTTGTTATTCATGCATTTAGAATTTCTCTTTTGTTGGCATTTCTGCAGATATGCTTAGCATTTCATACCTGTAACATTTCTAACAGGGAACTCTGCCTGAAGCATGATTTTCCTCTGTGGATGGGCAAACCGGGTCTGGAAAGTTAGTGAACAAACAGGAGACCTCTATGGTAAAGTCAGAATTAGATTTATGATAAGGAAAGAAAAATCATTTTTGCCCTGGACATCGATTAATTAACCTGTGTTATGTTGGGACAGGGATAACAGGCTGAGAACCTGAGAACTGTTAATCTTTGAAATAAGACTGAGTAAAGCTGCTTTCTGTGTAAAATTATCTGACTCATGCCCAGGAAATCTTAGTAGGATCATTGTTTCAGTGGTGGCTTTATTGTTGGGTATTTGTTTTGGCAAAGGTGAAAGAATTTCTCTATTTGGGATTCAGGTGTTTGACCAAGTTTTCTTAAACAGTCACCTAAAATGTTTTTATAGAGGTAATATGTGCTTGTTTATAAAAAGAATAGAAAATACAGATAAACTAATAAAAAGCATAAAGTGACCTATTAATTCTACCCAAGTTTACTAGGTTTATTAGTTGGTGGTAGGTGGTTTTAACTTCTTCTATCTGCTTTTATGTATTTTTTTATTTGTACACATTTTAACTCTCACTGTACATACATTGTCTATGTGCGTGTATACACATATTTAATATGTATTTATTTATTTGAGACAGACTATCGCTCTGAGTGCTAGGATTCTAGGCGTCAGTCGCTGCTCCTGGTCCTTAATAATTTTTAAAAATAAAAATGAGGTCATAACATAATTGCTGTCTTGGTGCCAGATTTTTTTTCTCTTAACATATTACAGACTTCTTTCCACGGCAGTAAATGTAGATCCACATTATTATTTTCTGTGACCACATTGTATATGGTTCTACCATATGACTGTGCCATAATTATGTCAACTTATTTTTGAATGAGATCTAAGATCTAAGTTTCACTTTTTGAAAACTATTGTGGTTGGCATACATGTTCATACATCTTTTGGAAGCTCTAGTTCCTTTTTTAAATTCTTAGAAGTAGAATCACTAATTAAAAGGATATGCATATTTTGTGTAGTAATCTTGTCAAAAATCTGAAAATAATTTTTTTGGTCCTGTATTGCAATATGGGTAAAAAAAGTTAGAGCCACTGTTTGTTTACCTTCAAAGAGTGGTGCTGATCATCTTTTACACACATTATTTATTTAACGATCAGAACCATCCTTTGGAGTAGGTAGTATTTATTTTAAGGAAGAGGAGATGGAGGCTGAGAGGAATTACCTAGCTTGCCTAGATTCATACAGCTAGTAAGTGGCAGTGTTTGGATTGAAGAACAGATCTATTTGATTGCAAATTCTGTGTTCTTTTCAACTTTATTATAGAGGACATACATACTAACTATTGAAAACTTAAGCAGTAAAGAGTAAAACTTTAAATATAATCAAGAAATAACCACTGTTAAGATATTGCTGTTTTTTCTATGCAGATATTGGGCCCTCTCATATTGAGGTTTTAAGAAAAGGTCTAAAAGTGGTACTTCCTGATATTGCTTAGTTTTTATGACGACTAGAACAATTTCATTTAAAGCTGCTGTTGCTAAAATATTGATTTTTTTTTTTACTAGAATCCCTGTTTTAGGATCTGATAATCACTAGAAGCTTCGTCATATTTTTCTGTAAAGAGCTTTAACTTTGTGAATATTTTGAACTTAAGAAAATAATTTCCAGATGGAATTAATAAATGTGATCCAATTACAGTGAGATCTTTGTCTTTGTGCCTTTTTTTTTTTTTTTTAATGAGTTGAGAACCTCTGTGTTTCCTGAGGAGGCCGAAAGTCATTTTTTAAGAGTTTGTTAATACAAAAACTGAGATTTTTAAAGGAATTAACAATCAAATAGCTGTTGCTAGGAGGTAGCAAAAGGAAGCCTTAAAATCTTGGGATCTGGAAAGAATGCACTGAGGAGTCTTAAGTGTGTGTTTGTGTCAGCAGAGAACAGCCAGCAGTTTCTTTTAGCCATCTTGATTCACACTGTTTGGGTAGTGGTGAAGAGGAGAGCCTTACTTTTTTGTTAAACAATTTTGAATTGCCAGATGAATGATAACAGAAGCAAACGCGTTTTGGCTTTCAAAATTTCCTGAAACATATCTCTCTGAAGTGGCAGTGTCATCTCACTTTATTTAAACATGCTCACAGAGAGAGAGAGAACGGTAACTTGAGGCTGAGAATCTCAACAATGTGAAATGTCAGCCTGCTCACTGAAGCCTGGTGGCAAGAGCCCTGGCAGGTTGAAGCCTGGCTCCATCCCTCGCTGGTTGTGAACTTCAGGGAGCTGCACAACTTCTCTGAGCATCAGTTTCAGGTTGTCTAGTGAAGGTTAGAAGTATTGTATGGATTGCCTTGCCCAGTAGTGGGCACATAATAGGTGCTCAGTAGAGAGCAGATACTATGATTACATTTTTATTATGATCAAGCCTAATTAATATTTTGCCTGTCTACATTTGCCTGATCATTTTGCAGTTTTCACTTTTAATAATGGATAAGTGTACTAGTTACTAGATTCTGCTGTTCTTTGGTTTCTTAACTTTAAGGTGAGGGCCTGGAAGAGATGAATTTTAAAATCTCCTTTAGGTTTGAAATTTTGTTTCTGTGTTTGATCAGCTCAACACCTGGCTCTGCTTGCGCTTCAGTGATGCCAGGGCGCCATCTAGTGGCCATATGGAGTAAGGGAAGGAATAATTCTCCATCAGCTGTCGTAGGCTGGAGCCTTCCAGTGCCCAAACCAGTTTCCCACTAATAGCATCCAGATACATTGATAACATCCACAAACCGTTTATAACTCATTTGAAACAGTTTTAAGGATTTTTATAAAACCTGCTCACCTGCTCTATGGGGTACAGCTCCTAATCTCTGTGTTACATTTGTTAATTTGGAGGCTTAAAAAGCAGGATCAAGTTGAGTCTTAACTTGAAATCAGCCCCAGCACAGTTGTTAGAAACTGGCTGTAGGGAACAAATGCTGGCTCTGCCTCCTAACAGCTGTGTGCGCATGGCCAGTTCACGCTCCAGGTGTCAGTAACTGAGTCATTGCAGGGTTCACTGAGATAATCTACACCGAGCACTCAGCATAGTGCCTCACACATAATAAGTGCTTGAGAGATACGAGGTGCAGTCATTGTCATTACTGTTATTATTTTCAAAGTCCTATTGTCATATTTGGACAATTCTGTCCAGTGTTCCTTTCTTAAAAGCTGTTTATGATTTCTCTTAGCAGTCTGTGCAGGTGTATTAGGTATACTACCATTTCCTCCAGTTAGAAATTCACATATGAAAGAGACAGACTCTTACAGCCTTGGTTGCAGTGGGGAGGGAATAGACACCAAACCAACCATTAGCACCCTGGGTGACGGGTGCCATCCTGGAGGCCCAGAGCAGGCTGGGGGCAGAGACAGGTGCTCTCATCAACCTGCCACCCCTAGGGAAGGCTTCCCATGTGTGTGTTTGGGAGTCCTTCTCCTTCCCATTTCTCATATGATAGAAAAGCTATTATTTCCTCACGCCACCCACAGTCCTTTTGCCCTTTGGCCCTATGTCTGTTGTTAGAAAATAATTTGAGTGAATAAATCAACTAAGTAAATACACTTGACTTTTTCAAATAGAAAAGCTTGTTTTCTCTACATGTGTGTATAAGTTACTGTCTTCAGCACAGAAGATTATACATAAGCTATGTGTTATGTTTTCTCAAAAACAACAAGGCCTGTGAAAATTGTGTATTTGGATTGTGAATTAGTTAGGCCTGCCTTCTAATTCTGTCCATATCTCTTGCATCGCCTTGGCCATGTATCCCAGTTAGGGCTTTTGGTTGCAGGCAGCAGAAACAACTTTGGTATATTAAACCATCAATCCATTTACTGGAATATGTTGAGTGGCTCACAGATTCTGAGAGAAGTCTGGGAACTAGGCTTAGAAAATGAGCAAGATCCAAGAGAATATGGAAGAGAATATGTTCACAGGACCCAAGGGAGAATGTGGGGTCCACACTAGGTATTTCAAGCAAAAGGGATTTAATGCAAGGGATTTGTTACAAAGAAGACTAAAATGTAAAAAGGCAACATCGGGCTGGGCTCAGTGCTTCACACATATAATCCCAGCACTCTGGGAAGCCGAGGTGGGTGGGTCACTTGAGCTCAGGAGTTGGATAACAGCCTGAGCAACACTGAGACCCCGTCTCTACTAAAAGTATAAAAAACTAGCTGGGCATTGTGGTAGGCATCTGTAGTCCCAGCTACTCAGGAGTCTGAGGCGAGAGGATCTCTTGAGCCCAAGAGTTTGAGGTTGCTGTGAACCATGATGATGTCACATCCCTGTATCCAGAGCAAGAGAATGAAACTGTGTCAAAAAGAAAAAAAAAAAAACATTGAAGAAACTAGAACTCAGTATTGGAGAGAAAACTTCTAGTACCTCTAAGGCCAGAGGGACAAAAGGCACTAACTCCACTCAGTGGAGTTTCTGAAATTTGGTGGCTCTGAGGAGGAATGCTGCCCAGCTGGTTTTGGACATGGGGACTGAGAGGTGGCTGAGCTCTGGCCTTAGGGGCAGGTGTAGCAGGTGGGGGCCAGATGTGCCACACTCAGCCGGGAGCTCTGGCTATCCCATTCTGCTGCTGCTAAAGTGATGCTGCCAGAATAGAAGTCGTCCCCTGTCCCTCCTCCAACTGTTCCTTAGTGCCCCCCCTTCACCCTAGTTTTAGAAATAACAGAAAGCCAACTAGAAAGTAGTCCGGGAAGTGTGACGCATATGCAGAGCTCACCTCCAGCATCCGAGAGAGGGTATAAGAGGGTTGGCTTGGACCTGAGAGGAAATGGGAAGGAGCGATGTAACAGGATCCAAGGCAATAGGAAACAGCCAGGGCACAGCACAGAAACCGCCCGGATCATTTTCCCAGCTGCTGCTGCCGCCGCCACCTTGGAGCCTACCTCCATGAATGGATTCTGAATCACATCGGTTCGCTCACCTGGCATGCCATGCATCAGTGAAGCCTGAATGGGTTACAGATGTGGCAAATCAATATGCTGACAAGTTAGTCCTCTTAAGCCCTGAAGCTGCCAGGCAAGGCCTGCGGTGGCCAGAGCTCCCAGTGGTCACCCTGGCTGATTGGCCCAGGCGGGGTCTACAAACAGTCGATTTAGTCACTGCCAGGAATACTCACATGATGGCGGAGCCACTTAAAGATAGAAAGGGGTTAGAGGCAGAGCATCTTTTTCCCCACAAAAGAGAAAATGTGCATAAAGGTTAGTCTTTTTGATTTTTAAAATTTATTATTTTATTTATTTATTTATTTATTTTTGAGACAGAGTCTCAAGCTGTCACCCTCGGTAGAATGCCATAGTGTCACAGCTCACAGCAACCTTAAACTCTTGGGCTCACACGATTCTCTTGCCTCAGCCTCCCACGTAGCTGGGACTACAGGCGCCCGCCACGACACCCGGCTAGTTTTTGGTTGTAGTTGTCATTGTTATTTGGCAGGCCCAGGCTGGATTCGAACCCGTAAGCTCCAGTGTATGTGGCTGGCACCCTAGCCACTTGAGGTCCAGGCCCAGAGCCAAAGTTTATTATTGTTTTTAATTTCAGAAAGATTAATGTATGGGTCCAAATGGTTAGGTTACGTGGTTTGCATTTGTTAGGTAAAAGTCCCAGTTGAGTTCTTGTTTTTTTAATTAAAAATTATTTAGATTTTTAATTGACAAAAATCACATTTATGTGTACAACATGTTTCAAAATATCTATTCGTTGTAGAATGGCTAATTTGAACTCTACATATGCATCACTTCACATATTTATTTTTGTTTTTGGGTAAGACCAATTAACATATACTCTCTAAGTGGCTTTCTAGTATACAGTACATTTTTGTTAACTATAGTCACTATCTTGTCCAATAGATCTCTCCAACTTATTCCTCCTGTTTAACTGGAATTTTGTATTTTGTGACCAACATCTTTCCAACAACCCCTCCTTTAGTTTCTTAAATTGTTAGATAGGGTTAGGCATTCTTAATTGAAGAGGTTGTTTTGAGAAGCAGAAGAGACATTATATTCAGCTGTGCCTTGTACATAGTAGGTGCTTAATAGTCGTTAATTTCTGTTGTGGGGGATTGTATTATAAGTTAGGTTAACATTTGGCAAAAAAGCTTGAATTGTAGTTAAAAAGCATTTGTCAAGTGGCAGGTGATGTTCCCCAGGGGAATGACATCCCCAGGAATCCCTGGAGGTCTCCTGGTACTTCAAGAACACCGTTGTTTTGGGGGTGGGAAAGAGTGTGCTCGCAGGATTTGAATCCTAGAGGTAGAGGTTTTGAACTTGAATGAATTATTTCCAGTACTGTCCCCAGTGATGCAGACTGCAGCTTTTAGGAGCTTGCTGTGACCTTTTATTCTTTCATGAAACACGCTTTCCTTCTGAGCTCTGTTGCGATTTATACACTTATTGTTGGGGGTTTGGTGTTTCTGGGTTATAAAAGATGAAATGTGTGCCTTTTGCTTACCGCTCCTTCCTTCCTTTAAGGTTACCCCCTCCACGCCCCTGAAGCCTACTTTCCTTATTTCAAAAAGCATAATGTGACTGCGGTCGTGAGGCTGAACAAAAAGATTTACGAGGCGAAGCGCTTCACAGACGCGGGCTTCGAGCACTACGACCTCTTCTTCATAGACGGCAGCACGCCCAGCGACAACATCGTGCGCAGGTTCCTGAACATCTGCGAGAACACGGACGGGGCGATCGCGGTTCACTGCAAAGGTGCGCCGGGCCCCGGAGCTGTGCCTGTGGGGGCGCAACCCAAAAACCAGGGGACTCGCGGAACACGAAACCAGCGGGTGCCTTCGAAAACAATGAGGCTTTTTATTTCAGAAAACCCAGCAGCACAAACCATTTTATTAATAATAACCCTTTCCTAAAGGAAGGAGGGCTTGGGTGTGGACCATCGCTGGGGCTGGGGCTTTCTTGATGAGACGGTTTTGCTGACCTTACTGACTTTGCAAGCCCATGCTCATTGACACCGTGCCCCGATGAGGGGAAAACAGCAGTGTTCTTGCTTGGCGGGAACATCTTTAAACGGGCAACGCTGGCAGGAGCCCTGGTTGTCAGTTCCCGTCCTCTGTGACTTTCAGAATCGCTCGCCTCCTCCCCATCCTCTGGCACCCAGGTGGCTTCTGTTTAATGACCCCGCCATCTGGAGCCCCATTCCCTCCTGGCCCCTCACCTGCCTGCCTGGAGCAGAGCGTCCTCCCGGCCTGTTGGGGCAGCCGGCTTGTGGCTGCTGGGGTTGCGCTGTCTCTCGGAAGGCACTGGAACACTTGGTCTCGGGGATGGAAGCTTCAGAGTACAGAAGGTGTACAATTGCCAGCGTTAGCAAATACAAATAGGCTGTCTAGTTAAATTTCAGTGTTAGGTAATTAAGGAAACCTTTTTATTTTATTTTTTTAAATATATGTATTTTATTATTCTTCATTACATTATTCCCCCCCCACCCCTCCGTGGTAAGACAGAATTGATTTACAGAAAAGAATACAGAAAACACCAAAGCTCCTGGTAGAGGGAGAGATTTCAAGTGGGGAGAAAGATGCTCTCTCCGTTCCTCTCCCGGTCTTTCCCCGTCTCC
>CAUYRH010056163.1:0-11855 GCA_963574655.1 Perodicticus potto
CCACTGGGGTTTGGGGGGGGGGAATAATGCAATGAAGAATAATAAAATACATGTATTTAAAAAAAAAAGAAAGAAAGAAAATGCTTTTTTCACCATTAGGGCCAAGATTCTGCAATACCATAAATGAACTCGGTACATAGGATTTATAAATCTATCAAAATCAGGAAAACTTAGCATGACCGAGGGAGTCATTTAATGACACACAGAACAGCAAGTCCAATCTTAATTTTTAGATTTATAAATCCTTAAACCACCTGCCCCTGCTTCTTCCTCTGTGAAATCTCATTTTGAAATGTAAAAATGCATTATAAATTTCATGGTGCTATGCACTTACATAGCATTAGAATTACCCTTTCTGAAATCATTAAAATTCTTGCTTCACCAATTTTAAGATTACATTACGCAGACTAACTTCTCCAGTACTGCTGGCCTATGGAACTGTGCCAATTTTTTTCCCAGCTGAAGAAATCTATGGTATTGTTACTATCACCAGCCCCACAATTATTACCATTATTTTTATTGACTAAATGCAATACATTCCTTGTTTCAGCCAGACAGGTTGACATTTCATCTTTTTCTTTTTCTTTCCAAATAATCTGAGAACTGTATTTTACACAATGGCATAAGACAATGAGTTATATCTAATTTGTTCATTCTGCCATTTGAAACAAAACATACTGATTTATTTTTCAAAGAGAAAAAATATTCTTTCATTGTCCAGAATGTCAATAAAAATTGGAAAATAGAAATAAATTATAGCAACTTGGGTTACCCTGAATGAGGACCGTGGATTACAGAATACCTAGTGACTTCTATCAGAAGTCTCATACTTCCCAAACGTGATGGTGCTAACAAAGGTGGAAAGGAAGTGGCTCATATGAGCAAAGGTGAACTTTGGTCAAAGAAAATTGCAGCTGGGGCAGCGCCTGTGGCTCAAAGGAGTAGGGGACTGGCCCCATATGCTGGAGGTGGTGGGTTCAAACCCAGCCCTGGCCAAAAAATGCAAAAGAACAAAAAAAATAAGAAAACAAAATTGCAGCTCATGTCTGGCAACTTCTGAGAGCAAGCAAGTCCTAGACACACGGACAATCACACTTAAAGTGTGCCTTCTTACATTTTTATTTTTTAATTTTACCTCAAACTATGCCCACAAGGGCCGTAAGCATCTTTCTGAATCCATGACCCTTGGTTATGGTTGCCAGGGACAGAGGCCGTGAAGAGCTCGGGTCTAAGTGACAGGAGCTCTGAGCTGGTCTGTGTGTTCCAGCTGCTGTAACTAAGGTCATAGCACTGCAAACCTGCTCAGAACAGGAGGTTGGTTTAATTACTTTTCTTACCAACTGGGTAGAGAAATATTTTCATCTGGATTCTCTGTAGAGTGCTTTATTTGGTAATTGGTTGAAGAACAGACAAGGAAACAAATCTTTTCTTGCCACGAGCTGGAGATTCCAGGCAGAATTTCTGGGAGTCTTGTTTTTGAACAGGGAGAAGGTGTAGCAATACATCGGCAGTGCTGTGAAACCACCCAGCAGTCAGACTGTGCCAGGGGCCTGCACGGAGCCACCTATTGATATACGGGCAGGGAAGTAGCCACCACTGAGGATATATTTTATTTTGGGAGATGGCTAGAGATCATAAGGTGCCAAGTCTACTAAACTAGAACCATAGACTCAAAAAGAAAACAACTACTAGGTATATACCCAGATGATCAAAAATCATCTTACAACAAAGACATTTGCACCAGAATGTTTATTGCAGCCCAGTTCATAATTGCCAAGTCATTGAAGCAGCCCAAGTGCCCATCAACCCATGAATGGATTAACAAATTGTGGTAGATGTACACCAGGGAATACTATGCAGCCCTAAAAAAGGATAGAGAATTTATACCTTTTATGTTTACATGGATGGAGCTGAAACATATTCTTTTTAATAAGGTATCTCAAGAATAGAAAGAAACTTACTCAATACTATTATGAAACCAATATATAAACACTTACACATTCATACAAATGATAAAACACAGCTATAGTCCAGAAAAAAGGAGGGAAGAGGAGGGAGAGGGGAGGGGGGGAAGTCAGGAGGCGGGAGGGTATTTGGTGGGACCTCACCTAAGGTGCACAATGCAACGGTGCATTTCAAAACTATTAAGAGTAGAGTATAAATGTCTTACCACAAAAAATAAGTAACTGAGGTGATGGTTATGTTATCGGTTTGATGTAAGCATTCTATATCGTATATCAAAACAGTACATTGTACTACATAAGTGTACAGTTATGATTTAATTTAAAAAAGGATGAGAATAGCATTTCTGTGTGGCTTGTTCACTGGCTTTAAACCCAATTCAAGAGTAGTTTAAGAAACAGTTTGAATTGGTGGGATCATACTTATGGTGCATCTTGCAAGGGTACAAGTGAAAATTACTAAATGTAGAATATAAATGTCTTCATATAGTGATTAAAAGGCCATGAAGGCTATGTTAAATAGTTCAATGAAAATATTTCAGATTGCATATGAAGTCAGCACATTGTGCCCCATGATTGCACCAATGTACACAATTATGATTTAATAAAAATTAAAAAATAAATAAATAAACAGTTTCAGCACTAAGCTTGTAGGAGGCACACAATAATATTTATTGTCCTGGCCACTTGAGACAGGAAACATTGTTGAAGTGGGGGCATAATCATGCAAGGTCTCTGTTTTGAAGCACAATACTGATATAAATAGGCACATTTTAGGAATGTTAGTCTTTAAATAGCTTGATGTCTACAATCTCATCGTCCCCATGTCTAAAAAAAAATCAATAAATAAAATAAGAATGAACTATCAGAAAGTACTTCCCAGATTTTCAGGCCCGGGCACTGTTGCATTATGGTTTTGGATTATATGAATTATCAATACTTGTTAAATGTTTGTTCAAAGTTTTTATGTATCGTTCAGAAGGCATAAGTATTATAACCAGATGCCCAGATTCTCAAAAGCCTTTGCAGGATTATGAGTGGGGCAGTCCTGGAGGTTTCACGGTTACCAGAAAAGAAGTTGATGCAATCTCAGGCTTCAGGAACCAAAGTACCATATTCAGTGTGGTGTCTGCCAGAGTCCTGCTCAGTGTGCACTGAGGAGGGGCCTGGACGCTCACACTCACTTCCGGACAGAAGGAAGTGCTGGGAGAGTAAGGGGAACAGAACCCATGACCGTGAAGAATAAGCAGAGACTTCAGAGAACTGTGCCTACAGAGGGTCTCCTGGGACACGTGATGCACATTGTCTGTAAGGTTTAAGAAAGAAGAGAAATTATCAAGCTGGTAAAAGTAATTGCAGTTTTTGCAATGTTGAAATTTGCCATTCAATACTGGAATACATTCTTAAATAAGTGTGGTGACATAATACGTCATTTTGATAGGCGTTCCTCGCTTTATATATTTTTGCCAATGACTTATTACTTGCTATTTATTTTATGTTTATTTTGAACCATGGAAATTATGTTACACAAAAAGCAAATTCGAGCAGTTTTCTTATTCAAGTTCAAAATGGATCATAAAGCAGCAGAGACCATTTGTAACGTCAACAACACAGTTGGCCCAGAAGTTGCTGACGAACGCCTGGGGCAGTGGTGGCTCAAAAAGTTTAGCAAAAGAGGCTTGGGGCCTGTGGCTCAAGTGGCTAAGGCACCAGCCACATACACCTGAGCTGGCGGGTTCAAATCCAGCCCAGGGCCGCCAAACAACAATGATGGCTGCAAACAAAAAGTAGCCGGGTGTTGTGACGGGCACCTGTAGTCCCAGCTACTTGGGAGGCAGAGACAGGAAAATCGCTCGAGCCTAGGAGTTGGAGGTTGCTGCGAGCTGTGATGCCACGGCACTCTACCCAAGGCGACAGCTTGAGGCTCCATCTCAAAAAAAAAGAAGTTTAGCAAAAGAGATAGCCTTGAAGATGAGGAGAGCAGTGGCGGCCATGGGAAGCTGACAGTGACCAGCTGACCCTCTGACAATGACACAAGAAGTGGCTGGAGAGTTCAACACTTTCAGTCATCGAGGATTTGAAGCTGGTTGGAAAGGTGGAGAAGCTCGGTAAGTGGACGCCTCCTGAGCCGGCTGGGAATCGGGCCAATCACTTGTTTTTAGGTATCATCTTCTCTTACTCGACACAATAGCAACAAACCATTTCTCGATCGATTTGTGATATGCAACAAGTAGATTATATACAACAACCAGCAATGACCAGCTCAGTGGCTGGACCGAGAGGACCCTCCAAAGCACTTCCCAAAGACAAACTGGCACCAAAAAAAAGGTCATGGTCACTGTAGTCTGCTGCCGATCTGACCCACTACAGCTTTCTGAATCCCTGCGGGACCGTCATATCTGAAGCCTCCTTCGAAATCCATGAGAGACCCCAACTGCAATGCCTGCAGCCGGCCCTGGTCAGCGGAAAGGGCCCAGCTCTTCTCCACAACAATGCCTGGCCACACGTCATAAAACCAAGGCTTCAGAAAGTAAAGGAATCGAGCTGCCAAGTTTTCCCTCATCTGCCACATTCACCTGATCTCTCCCCAACAATCGACCACTCCTTCAAGCATCGTGGCAACTTTTTGCAGGAAAACGCTTCCACAACTGGCAAGGTGCATAAAATGCTTTCCCGGAGTTCACTGAATCCCGAAGCACAGATTTTTATGCTACGGGAAGAAACAAACGGATTTCTCATTGTCAATAATGTCCTGATTGTAATGGTGCCTTTTTTGATGGACAAAGATGTGTTTGAGCCTAGCTATAGTGACTTAAAATTAATGGCCCAAAACCACAATAACTTTTGAAAAACCCTAGGAGATTTATTGTGACTCCTTCCTCTCCAAGAGGAAGAATGAGGACCAACGGATAGATGTCACAGGAAGTAGATGTGAATTAACATAGAAAGCTTTCTGAAAGTTAGAGCCGCCCCCAAATGGAATGAGCGTCCTAGTGAGATAAAGGGGGGCTATTACAGGGGGTATCTAGTCACAATCACATGACTGTTTTTCACAACTGTATGGAAAGGATCCTTCATCACACAGTGACTGGCCCAGAAGGATCTAAGGGCCTTTCTCTATTCTTAAAGCCCTTGGTTCTAAGTGTTATTTATCTGTGATCCCAGATGTACACACTACATGGACATACAGACTTTACACATCTGGTGGGTTTATCTAAACTCATTAAAAATAGCGTGACCATACCAGTGGGAGAAAAACCATAATCTATTTCTTGTTGCCACCATAACTGCTATTTACCACCTATCATTATGAAACTCTTGTGGTTTTTCAGTTCAACCTTACTACTAAATAGGAAGTAACTGAAATATTAGTTGAGCTGAATTCCCAGCACTAAGAAGTTACTGGCAGGTACTTCCTATGTCATGTGTTTGGCACAGCACATGCAAAGCTGAATACGACATATTCTCCTCCCATAAAATGCTGATAGTCTAAAAGGTCAACTTCCACCACAGTAATCACGGTAGAATCAGTAGTAACCCAGAAGCCAGTCTGGAGAAGGGGCCCTTCGTCCCACCCTGTTGTTTAAAGGAAGACTTTCTGGAGAGAATGATGGTTTATCCGGCAAGAGTAAAGAAAACAGAAGGGCATTCCAGAGAGAAGGACTGGCGTGGAATGCAGAGCAGTACGGAGCATGGAGATCACTCCATACTCAGCACAAGTGCCAGCCAGGGAAGGCAGGAATAGCAAAGGAGGAGAGGCACGGAGCTCTCAGATCAGCCCCAGCAGAACCATGACGAAGGCATCAAGTTAGATCTGCATTTCAGGAGGAAAAATCCAGCTATAATGCCAAGGAGAATAAACTCAAAATTTGTGAATAATTTAGTGTGATTTGAAGGATGAAGCTTTATTGCTGTGTATCAATCAAGGTTTAAGTTTTTTGTTGTTGTTTGTGTTTTCTGAGACAGTCTCACTATGTTGCCCTGGGTAGAGTGCAGTGGTGTCACAGCTCACAGCAACCTCCAACTCTGGGGCTTAAGTGATTCTCTAGCCTCAGCCTCCCGAGTAGCTGGGACTACAGGCACTTGTCACAATGCCCGGCTATTTTTTGTTGTAGTTGTCATTGTTGTTTAGCTGAGTTTGAACTTGCCAGCCTTGGTGTATGTGGCCAGCCCCATAACGACTGTGCTATGGGCACTGAGCCCAAGGTTTAAGTTTAGAATTGCACGCAAGTTAAATCCCATGCTAAGCCCATGTATTTCCCAGAGGACACATTTACAGGGACTTGTACATACAACAGAAGGACCAGGAAAGCAATTCCTCATTTAGGTCTTTCTGTAATTCACACCTCTCTCTGCTTCTCACTTAAGTGACTGCTCCCCGGAACTGAAAGGTTGAATTAGAAACAGCTCTTTCTTACTCATCTTTTACAGAAACATCTGTACGCTACCTGCTTCGTCCCCATCCTAGGAAACCTTTCCTTGAAAAAATAAATGGGGGGAGGTGTCCTTTTTTTCCAACTGGTAAGACGCTACCTCTAGTTTTTTTCAAAATGTTTATATCAACCATGGGCTGGTGGGGAAGGAGAAATCTGAAATCTAAGCTACTGTCAGTGACAATTTTCCTCACTGCTGATAATTTTGTCTAGGCCAGAGCAAGATAGTGATGGTGTTGTGCATTTTAAATACCAACTCTGGAAGTCACGGAGACACCTCTAACTTCATCGAGGCCTCCATCAGAGACAAAGGCGATACAGCATCCCCCCCACCCCCACCCCGCTCCTATTCTTCAGCATGGAAACCCGCTTTTGTTCACAATGCACCCTGCAGCTCTCTGGTCCTCCTGTGTCCATCCATGAATTCCCAGCACTGGTGATGGAGTCTACTTTCCAGCAACACCATAAAGGAGATGCAGCCTCCCCACCAACTCAGTCCACATTCTCAGCTGTTTGGACACTGTCTCCATCAGGATCTTCATATGATGATTCTCAAATCTGCGCATATGAATAGAACTGTTCTTCTACCTCTTTTTTTTTTTTCCAGAAACAAAAGCTAACTTCTACCTCCTTATAATTCTGTCACAAAGTCACAAAAAACTAAACGGAAAAAAAATAATCCAGCAGCTTGGAAGGCTGGAGTTCTGCAATAATCTGCAAATGGTCCCTAAGTCGCATCAAAGCTTGTTTCACTTTTGAATCAAATCAAACAAGAAGAAAACAGCTGTGGTAACTTGGCTGCCCAATAAAGGCAGGTGCCGTCTTCTTTTCTTCTTTATCTCTAATCCTCAAACTCTATCACTTCCACACAAAGATTTGATAATCTGGACCTTATGAGAAGACCTAGAATTTTGCCTCTGCATCTACTGAGCACTATCCAAGCACCTGCCTATTGGAATCACTTATGTTAGAGGGCAGTTGTTTTTGTTTTTTGTTTTTTTGTAGAGACAGAGTCTCACTTTATCACCCTCAGTAGAGTGCCGTGGCGTCATACAGCTCACAGCAACCTCCAATTCCTTGGCTTAGGCGATTCTCTTGCCTCAGCCTCCCGAGTAGCTGGGACTACAGGTGCCTGCCACAACGCCCGGCTATTTTTCTGTTTTGCAGTTTGGCCGAGGCTGGGTTTGAACCCGCCACCTTTAGTATATGGGGCTGGCCCCCTACTCAATGAGCCATAGGTGTCATTGCTCATCATAAAAAGATCTTTCACTTAAGGTGACAAAATTTCACATGAGCTCTTTGAGGCACAAAAAGAACCCTGCTATTTGGGAAAGACTCAGGGCAAGGCGCACAGGAGAGCTGGACTCCAGCCCTGGCCCTGTCTGGGGCTGTGTGGACAAGGCCAGCTGTCCTCGCTGCCTTCACCTGCACAGCACTGCGCCCAACATCATGCCCAGGCCTTCTTGTGCCCATTAGGGCAACACACTGTTCTCAGCTGAGAAGGTTGGCTCAAGTTAAATAAAATGGAGGAAAACAAAAAAGGCACTGAAAAAATAGGGTTACAGACACAAGCTACCATACCTGTAATCCTAGCACTTTGGGAGGCTAAGGTGGGAGGATCGCTTGGGGCCAGAAGTTGGAGACCAGCCTGGTCAAGAACGAGACTCCTCCTCCTAAAACAGGAAGATCACCTGAGGCCAGGAGTTCAAGATTGCAATGAGCTATGATGACACCATTCACTGTAGCCCGAGAGATAAAACGACCCTGTCTTTTAAAAAAAAAAGTTAAATGAAGATAATCAACCAGTAGAGGTTATGGGATCAGGTAAGGTATTACCAGAGAAAACAGAAATCTCCTAAAACGTCATGTGAGGAGATCCAATGTGTGAGAGATTAATGTAAATAAAACAGGTTGAACTGTAGTTAATAGCCAGAAACCCGCTAAGAGAGTAGATTCCGGTGTTTATACAAGCAAAAAAAAAAGAAAAAAATAAAAGGTAACTATGTGAAGAAAGGGATACGTTAATTTGTTCACTGTAGTAATCATTTCACTGTGCATCTATATATCAAAAAGTCATGTGGTACCACTCAAATATACACAATTTTCATGAAGAAAAAATAGAAAGGAAAAAGAAAAGATTCAGTGTGGATGATGAAGGCTAGAGGTAGGGTGCAGGGTGTTATGGACTTCAGGGATCTTTACAAGGTGTTAAAAATGTTAGTGCTATGGAAACCTAGAAGTATGATTTGTAACCATTTATAGGAAGGAAGGAAGGAGAGACAAGGGAAGGGAAGGGACAGGAGAGAGGGAGGAAGGGAAAGATCATTTACATTTATCATATAATCAATAAAACAGGAACCACACCAGATATTTCAAACACATGGAACATAATACAAAGACTTAGTTACAGGGGTACTGGAAAAGGTCAAAAATGGGGAAAATAAAAGTTGCTTTAAATATGCAGAAATCACAAATGAGTCCTCAGTAGGATCTCAGAAGAGGAGGAATGGAAATGAGGAGGCAGAGGAGGAGCATTAGGCTGAAATGATAAGTTCAGCTGGGGACGCAATTACATCATCACAGGAGTCCATGAACAATTTATCAATTAAGTGATAAAAACCGTAGCCAGTGCTTGCCAAGCACTTGATCTTTGGGTAGGAATATATAGCTATGTCTCTAACATTGCCGTCTCAAAATGAACCAAAAAAGAGGACAGGAACCTGTCCCTATTTTTTCAGTGTCTTTTTTGTTTTCCTCCATTTTACTTTAACTTGAGCCAACTTCCTTCAACACAAGCAGTGTTGTACTTGCAACCACCACCTTCCTTCTTCATTCACTGTTTGAAAAGACACAGTGGAATGAAGGTGAGCTTGGAGCAGTGTAGGAAAATCAGCAACTGGGGGCACCTCCCATCTGGTCCCAGTGGCCATCTGGTCCCTCTTGGCCCTGGGGCTCACACAGCTGTAGCTGGTGGTGCCTGCGTCTCTGTGGCTTGTGGTTTTATTTGCCTTTCCTTAGCTCTGTCCTGCCTTCTTCAGCAGATTAGAAAGGTAGCTTCTGTAGCTTCTACTTTCTCTACATCTACAAACCATTCGTTAGTAAAGTGCTCTACCCTACAGGGCACTTTAACACTTAAGCAAAGCCCATTCCCTTGACCACAAAGTGAACGAACAAGACAGCTTGGAACATGGAAATGCCCAGGCATGAACCAGCCTGAGACTTCGCCCACCAAGTGTGGGAGGTTTGTTTGAATTGAGACCTCTTCCCGTTTCTCTGGGGGAAGAGAGAAACACGTCATGGTTCACTGAAGCAGAGAGCAGATGTGTGAGCTATAGCCAGTGTTTTTAAGCCCTACCAAAACTTTGCATTTACCTAGAAAATTATTTAGGTCTCATCTCAGAAGTCCCCTCCTCAGGGAGGCCTGTTGAGACCATCAAGCCTCAGCCCCTGCCAGTCAGGCTCCACCTGTGATGGTATTTCACCTTCTGCTCAGCCCTCTCAGGCACCTGTGTCCCACCTGCTTCCTGATGCAGCAGCTCGCTCCATGTGGGCCGTGCAGGTAGGGACTAGCTTATCCTCTAGAACAGGGGCCAGCACACAGGAGATGAGAATTAAATATTTGTTGACTCTCAAATATTTTTTCCATCTTTTCTTGTCTGAAACACAGACCTCTTTTGGTTGGAGTTTTTAAAAATTAGAGAACAGAGACAACCCAGAAGTTGGACTTGCAACCCCCACCTCCCTCCTCCCACAATCCCGGACGCTCTTCCTTTCCAACGTGGGCTGGGCTCCAGCAAAGAAGGGTGGCAGGAAGAAGAAGGGCAGGTCTGCCATCAGGAGGTGGTGACTCGAGAATACACCATCGACGTTCACAAGCACATCCATGTAGTGGGCTTCAAGAAGCATCCCCTCAGGTACGCAGAGAGATCTGGAAATTTGCCATGAAAGAGATGGGACTCCAGATGTGCTCACTGATGCCAGGCTCAACAAGATGCCTGGGCCAAAGGCATAGGGAATGTCCCCATGCTGTACCCGTGTGTGGTTGTCCAGAAAACACAGTGAAGATGAAGATTCACTAAGCAAGCTCTATACTTTGGTTACCTATGCACCTGTTACCAGTTTCAAAAATCTACAGACAGTCAACATGGATGAGAACTAACTGGTGATTGTCAGACACATCAAATAAAGTGTTAAAACCAAAAAAAAAAAAAAAAGGAGAGAATACATGGACATTAGAATTAAATAAAATCAGGATTGTAGACTACTGCGACCTAGGGATGGCAAAACAAACAGTCAGATGAATGCTTGGGTGAAACAGTTTTCTTAGAAAATACTCATTAATAGCTTTAAAAGATAGTTAATTGAAAATGTGCAACCAGAAAATGAACGTGAAACAGATTCTTGCAGCAGCTGCCAGCATGCAGAGCGGAGTCCTCAGACCTGGGTGCAGGCGCCTCGTTGAGCAGAACATGTCACCTTTACTCAGAACCCCTCATGTGATATGTGCTGCCCAGCAGAAATTAAAATGCAGGATCGTTTATTCAAAAGAAACTAAGGGTTCAAGACGGCAGGAAAACATTAAAGTAAGCACAGGCCCTTCTTGGCCTGTGCGATTGCAGCCCTGCAGCCTGCCATTTCTTCATCCACAACAGGAGACAGGCCAAGCAGGGTGATGTGACCACTCTCCCAGGGGCTGTGTGGGCCTGGGGGAGCAGATGTTCCCTGGCTTCTCAGCGACTCAGCGTGTGCATCTATGTGTCATGTGTATATGGGGGGGGGTGTGTTTGCACGTGTGCGTGCACCCACATACTCAGACATGCAGACACTTCCACCCCACTGCCTACAGCATACAAGCAAAACTGAAAACACAGACACAGACTCTTGGCAGGAGGGGGAATTCCCACAAGGGGGTGTGACCTGGCTAGGGAGGGACAGACGAGAGGAAGCTGGAGAAACCAGAAAGACCAAAGCCACCTCCACGAGCACGAAGATGTATCACAGGGAAAGGCAGGCTGCCCGAACCTGGGATGAACAACATGGGTATAACTTTCTAATCTCCCTAAAGCAAATTGTGTTCTAAGATCACAGGACAGAACCACACAGCTGAGATTTTTTTTTTTTTTAATTGTTGGGGATTCATTGAGGGTACAAGAAACCATGTTACACTGATTGCATTTGTTGGGTTAAGTCCCTCTTACAATCGTGTTTTGCCCCCAAAAGGTGTGGCACACACCAAGACCCCACCCCCCTCGCTCCTTCCCTCTCTCTGCTCTTCCTTTCCCCACCCCTCCCTCATTCTTTCTCTCTCTGCTCTCCCCCTCCCTCACCCCCACCGTGTCAATAATTGTCATTAATTGTCCTCATATCAAACTTGAGTACATGGGATTCATGCTTCTCCATTCTTGAGATGCTTTACTAAGAATAATGTGTTCCACTTCCATCCAGGTTAATACAAAGGCTG
>CAUYRH010056169.1:0-22378 GCA_963574655.1 Perodicticus potto
GCTTCCTAGAAAATTATTTTTAGATCTGTGTCGTATATTTACAATTCATATGAACTTTATATTCTACCCCACCATGTGCGAGGTTTGACAGTTGAGTTGGAGAACTCATCTTTGGGAAAGTGCTATGGACTTCGTCGCTAAATATGACTATGGTCATCTTGGAAGTACTCCCCTTAGGAAGCCAGGCCCTGGTGCCAGCACCTGGTCCACCCTTCAAAGCAATTTTGGAACTCTTTTTCTGAAATGGCCATCAGAGCTGTCATTATACAAGGTGTGACAATTTAATTCGTGAACTTGCCACCTTGCACTCACAGTTGCAGCCCTGTACAAGCAGGAACGTTTCCTAGCCTCAGGGTATCAATGTCTTCCAGCTGTGTTCATGTGGACACATAGCAGTGTCTTGCTGAATGGTATCATCATTGTAACTGTATGTTTTTGTACTCTGTATGATGACAGGTCTAATGGTCATTCCAGAAAAAGAGTTCCAAAATTGCTTTGAAGCATGGACTAGGCACTGGCACTAAGGTACAGCTTCCCAAGGCTGAGCAGTGGGATATTCAGCAATATCAGAGGTATGTAGCTCTTTTTCTAGGACGAGTTCGAGAACTGAATTGTCAGACTTCATACTACATACCTACTCTTTTTTTATTTTATTTTTTTATTCATTTATTTGAGACAGAACTTCACTAAGTTGCCCTCGGTAGAGTGCAGTGGCGTCACAGCTCACAGCAACCTCCAACTATTGGGCTTAAGCGATTCTCCTGCCTCAGCCTCCCAAGCAGCTGGGACTACAGGTGCCCACCACAACACCTGGCTATGTTTTGGTTGCAGTTGTCATTGTTTAGCAGGCTGGGGCCAGCTTCGAACCCACCGGTCTCGGTGCATGTAGCTAGCACTGTAACCACTGTGCTACGGGCACCAAGCCATTTCCTTTTTTTTTTTTTATTAAGTCATATATACATAGATCATGAATATATTTATGCCTTTGTGGGATCCACTGTGTTGATTATTTGTACAAATTGAAATGCTTACATCCTACTGATTAACATAGCTTTCATCTCATTTACTTAATCACAGTGTTAAGACATTTGTGTTCTATACTTGATAGATTGGACTTGTACCCTTGCAATATGCTCCATAGGTGTGGTCCCACCATTAACCTTCCCTCTATTGAACTACACCCCTCCCTTCCCATCCCCCTCTCCCTCTCTCCTTCATCCTGGGCTATAGTTGTGATTCATCTTTCATATGAAAGTGTGAGTGATTATAAATTGGCCTCATGGTAGTACTGAGTACATTGGATATTTTTTTTTCCATTCCTGAGATACTTTACTAAGAAGAATATTTTCCAGCTCCATCCATATAAACATAAAAGAAGTAAAGTCTCCATCTTTTTTTAATGCTGCATAGTATTTCATGGTATACATATACCATAATTTATTAGTCCATTCATGGGTCGATGGGCACTTGGGCTTCTTCCATGACTTGGCTATTATGAATTAAGCTGCAATGAACAATTCAGCACCATTTGTTAAAAAGAGAATATTTCCCCCAATTTATATTTTTGATAGGCTTATCAAAGATCAAATGATGATAAGTGTCTGAGTTCATCTCTTGGTTTTCAATTCTGTTCCATACATCTACCTTTCTATTTTTGTGCCAATACCATGCTGTTTTGATCACTATAGATTCACAGTATAGTCTGAAGTCTGGTAGCGTGATTCTTCCTGATTTGTTTTTATTTATGAGTAATGTCTTGGCTATTCGAGGTTTTTTCTATTTCCATATAAAACCAAGTACTAATTTTTCCGGATCTTTAAAGTATGACAGAGGTGCTTTAATAGGGATTGCATTAAATCTGTAGATTGCTTTGGGTAGTATAGACATTTTAACAATGTTGATTCTTCCCAGGCACGAGCATGGTATATTGTTTCATTTGTTAACATCTTTGGCTATTTCTTTTCTCAGAGTTTCATAGTTCTCTTTATAGAGATCTTTTACGTCCTTTGTTAGGTACACTCCCAGATACTTCATCTTCTTTGGCACTATTGTAAAGGGAATTGTTTTTTTACCTTGACTATTGTTGGTATATATAAAGGCTACAGATTTGTGAGTATTGATTTTGTATCCTGAGACGCTGCTGTATTCCTTGATCACTTCTAGGAGTTTTGTTTGTTTTGTTTTGTTTTTTGTAGAAACAGAGTCTCACTTTATCGCCCTCGGGAGAGTGCCGTCCAACTCCTGGGCTTAAGCGATTCTCTTGCCTCAGCCTCCCGAGTAGCTGGGACTACAGGTGCCCGCCACAACGCCCGGCTATTTTTCTGTTTTGCAGTTCGCGGAGGTCCAGTTTGAACCCGCCACCTTCGGTATATGGGGCCGGCACCCTACTTGATGAGCCACAGGTGCCGCCCTGTTTGTTTGTTTGTTTTTATGCAATTTGTTCCCAGTACCTTTGAGGGAACTCATCACTTGGTGTTTACCCTGGTTGGAGGAACCCCACTGCACAGCAGCATCAAGCCCCGAGCGAGGCAGTCCCCAGCGTGAGAAGAGAGCCGGAGAAACTCTCCCTTTGTAACAGTGGTGCCCAGAGAGCTTGTGCAGGCAGGGAAAGCCGGCGGGACTGCCAAGCTTCATTTCATCCCATGTGTCCTTCCTCCGCAGGACCCTACACTCCGCTCTTTATGGCTCTGAGGCTGGAAGTGACTGGGACCTTGCGGGAACTTTATTAAACACTAGAAAGAGTGAAAGGGGATAGCACAGAGAAGAAGACATACAGACAGGCTGGTCTGGGGGCTCCTGGGCTGATCCACATCCAGCTGGCTGTTCCAGGCCTTAATGTGACCCAGGCTCTGTGTTGAGCTCCAGATGTGACCCATGAGTAATGCTGAGCTCTACAGGTGGCCCATGCTCAAGGCTGAACTCCAAATGTGACCCATGCTCAATGCTGAGCTCCAAATGCGACCCACGCTCAATGCTGAGCTCCAGATGTGGCCCATGCGCAATGCTGAGCTCCAGATGGAAGCCAGCCGGAGAGCACCCTGCACTCAGTCTGGGTGCTGAGCTCCAGATGTGGCCCACACTCAATGCTGAGCTCCAGATGGAAGCCAGCCCAAGAGCACCCTTCACTCAGTCCTGGCAGGCCCAGCTGGCCTTGCAGGCTTCAGTTCCTGAACTTCTTACTTCCCTGCTCCAGGCTCAGGCCCACCATGGGCGAAACTGCACAGTAGCTTCAAGCCCCACATCAGTGAGCTGGTCTCCTCCTTTTCCCCCACACCTCTCCCGCAGCCTGTGTTCAGGATGGATCACAAAGCTGGTTCACAGTGGGGTGGAAATGACCCACAGCTTCACCTTCAACATGATGAACGATGAATGAGTCTTTGAGCAGGAATGGAAGCTCCAGACTGCAGGACTGAAAGCAAAACCGGAAGTCCTATGGAAAGGTCCCTCAAGGAGAGCTGGAGTCTGCCCACTCAGCACGGCCTCACCTGCTATGTCATTGTCTCCACCGTGCAAACCGGACAGGGCCGCCTGCAGAGCTGCCTCTGACTTGCACAAAGGTATGCTGCAGAGTGGGATGGCTGAAAGAACGGTCTTGCAAAAAATCACAGGGGAAGATCTGATTCCACCACTTCCCCAGGAACAGTTAAAGATCAGAACTATCTCTCACTCACAGGCGCCCGCAGGAGTTCTGTTTTGCAAAACTTCTGAAAATAGCTAGACAGATGGGAAAAAGATACATATAAATCTTTCCCTTTTAAAATTGCTTTCGAGAATCTGTTCTTTACAGTTTTGAGGCATTCCTGAGTTCAGAGCCAGGTTGCGAGCTTCAGGCCTCAGCCGCATCTCGAGGGCAGAGTCCTATTCCTGTGACAAAGCCTGTCTGGGAGGACCGGCAGGGAGCCGCTCCTGCCATCCGGCTCCGGCTCCGCTTCTGTGAGCAGCGTGCTGCTGAGAAGGAGGAGCAGGGCCGTGCCGCCTGCCCTGCTAGTGTGGCCACAGCCGGAAATCTTCACTTCTAAATAAAGCCTGAGGACTTGGTTCTCCCTGCCAGCACTATCTTCCTCTCATTCACATTTTGGCCCTTTTTCTAGCTGGAAAAATATAAATTTTTCTTCTTTCTATCCTGATCTTTGTTTGGAGACATCTTTTCTCAAACCCAAGTGCACTAGCTCACACCCTAACAATGGTGTGTTCTTTATGGATTATCTTTCAGGAACTGGGGAGCTTTGTAGGGACTGGAAAGAGGAGGTGTCCTTGGGACACACACAGCCCCCTCCTGCTGCTGGCAGCCGCCCCGTGGGCATGATTTAGCTAGCAGAAGGCAGGCTGGGTCTCTGCCCTCCTAGCCACTTTGTTTAGGTCGTGAACTGAGCGTCAGGGGCTTCTGGGGATCAGGAAGCTTTCCTGTGTTAGACCCAACCGGGGGGGCGAAGGGAAGGGTCTCGGATGGGGTCACTCACCTGGTGCCTCCGTAGTCCCACCGCAGGGGCAGGCTCTTTTCTGGTCACCTACACAGATAAGACAGCCCTTGACCGATGTCATGGATCACACGTGAGTTTTCCTCATTGTTACGAAGCCCTCCTTACGACAGAAGCTGTTTCTTCTTGCCTAGTTTTTAGTCCTGGCTAAAAACTAGGCAAATTCTCCTTTGTTTCTTCTATTTTTCACAATGTTGGTAAGAAATGCTTTTCTCGGCTCGGCGCCTGTGGCTCAACGGGTTAAGGCGCCAGCCACGTACATCTGAGTTGGCGGGTTCGAATCCAGCCCGGGCCGCCAAACAACAATGATGGCTGCAACCAAAAAAATGGCTGGGCGTTGTGGCGGGCGCCTGTAGTCCCAGCTACTTGGGAGGCGGAGGAGGGAGACTCGCTTGAGCCCAGGAATTGGAGGTTGCTGTGAGTTGTGATGTCACAGTACTCTATCCAGGGTGACAGCTTGAGGCTCTGTCCCAAAAAAAAAAAAAAAAAAAAAGAAATGCTTTTCTCATTTGCCTCTTATCTGGAGTCTTTTATCTTCTCACTTCCCCTTTCTTTTCTTCCTAGAAACTTCTTATCTCTTTCTAGCCCTGAACACCCCCTCCGAAAGAAGAGAGCCAACCCTCACCTTTGAGCTTTTACTAAAAAGTCTCCAAACCATAGATGGACGCGTCACCTTGGGGAGGGAGTCTAGGAAGTGGGGCTGGTTCCTTGGGGGTCTAGGCAAGCCTCAGACCTTTCCTTGGGCAAAGGTCATGAGGACAGCCAACCTAGAGGAGCTGAGTTTCTGGGGAAAGCCTAGAGGCCCCCCAAAGATCTTACCAGTCCTGGCGCAGCGGCTCACGCCTGTAATCCTAGCACTCTAAGAGGCTAAGGCAGGTGGACTGCTTGACCTCAGGAGTTCGAGACCAGCCTGATCAAGAGCAAGACCCTGTCTCTAAATAGAAAAACTAGTTGGGTGTTGTGGCAGGCACCCCAGCTACTGGAGAGGCTAAGGCAAGAGGATCTCTTGAGCCCAAGAGTCTGAGGTTGCTATGAACTATGATGACACCACGGCACTCTTACCAGGGCAACAGAATAAGACTCTGTCTCAAAAAAATAAAAAAGAAAAGAAACAAAGATCATACCCCTGTTGCCATAGATAGCAGGAATAGTTTTTTCTCACTGGTTTGCTAAAAGATTCTGTCAAATGCTATTTTGAAATGAAGAACGTCCTTGTATACCTCACCAAACAAGACAGTTTAAAATGGCAAATAGAAAAGTTAAAATAATGTAGAAAGTTTTGTGACCTGAATAATTTATTCCTACAGGTTTGGTTGGGGACTGATCAATTACAATAGATTAAGACAAGAGAAAACACTGGATACTCAGGTGTTCTAAGATATAAAATGCTTTGCATGGCCTAATCAAGTAGAAAGTTAAAAGATTCCTTGGTGGCCAGGCATGGTGGCTTAGGTCTGTAATCCTAGCACTCTGGGAGGTCGAGGCAGGAGGATTGCTTGAGCTCAGGAATTTGAGACTAACAAGGACAAGACCCTCCTGGCTCTACTAAAAGTAGAAAAATTAGCTGGGGTGGTGGTACATGCCTTAGGAACTGTGTAAACTGAGGCTGGATGATCGCTTGAGTTCAGGAGTTGGAGGTTGCTGTGAGCTAGGATGATGCCACTGTACAATATCCAGAGCAATAGAGCAAAATTCTGTAAAAAAAAAAAAAAAAAAGCCTTCTAACTATCTTTAAAATGTAAATTTTACACAAATTATGCGGAATGTTGTCCTACTGCCCTTAGAGTTATTTCTGGTATGTTACACCTTACATAACACCTGCATTAAGCTTGACCTCTTCATCAGAAAGCAGAAAGAGAAAAAGGAGTGCATTAAGGTGTTAAAGCTGGTCATGGAAACCCAGGATCCAGACAGACTGTAAAGTGAGAGGAGCGGGAGGAGAGGGGCAATATTAGTAGCCACCAAAATATTATATAAGTCCTATTTTTAAATCTGCTAATGCACACGGTACTGCTTTTGATGATTATATTATTATTTTTTTAATTTTAACTAGTTGTTATTAAAATGTACAAAAGACTCTTGAGAAAACACTTGGATAGGCAAAAGGAATGAGCCAAACAACTGGTTGAAATTCAACAGTTCAATAAATAGTAACTAAAAACTCAAGTGTCAAAAGACTGTGTACAATACTACCTACCCCCTTTTCATTACAGGTAAGACGACTACAATAAAACCATCTGCTTCCTAGGATTACAAGCAACAAAATGCTGGAAAAAGGAAACAAGGGAAGGAGGAGCACGGAATTCCCGAGGAAGATACTATCCACGGGTGGGTAGAGGAAGGATGAGATTCGAGTGAGGGACCTTGCAGTTAAATGGGAATTGTTAAAAAGATCTTAGCTTTTATTTTAGATGGTGGTTTCCCAGACACTTACTGCAGTATTAAAACAACTACATAACCAAGGAAATCAAGAAAAGGGAAAAGACAAAACTGACAACGTCCAGAAACACAAATATATAAAACATTGGATTACTAGACCAATATCCTGTAAGTGTTCATTATTGACAGTCTCTTGTATATTTTTCCACAATTTTTCATCTCAGTTTTTTTTTTTTTTTTGCAGTTTATGGCCGGGGATGGGTTCGAACCTGCCACCTCCAGCATATGGGGCCAGTGCCCTAATCCTTTGAGCCACAGGCGCTGCCTTCATCTTGGTATTTTAAAGCATGTTCTAATTTCCCACATTTTGGCTTGGTTATTTCTTTTCCTTTTTTTTTTTTTTTTTTTTTTGAGACATAGCCTCAAGCTGTTGCTCTGGGTAGAGTGCAGCAACCTCCAACTCCTAGGCTCAAGCAAGTCTCCTGCCTCCGCCTCCCAAGTAGCTGGGACTACAGGTGCCTGCCACAACGCTCGGCTATTTTTTGTTTGCAGCCGTCATTGTTGTTTGGCGACCCAGGCTGGATTCGAACCCACCAGTTCAGGTGTATATGGCTGGCGCCTAAGCCTCTTGAGCCACAGGCGCCGAGCCAGCTCAGTTATTTCTGAGAGAGACCACAGCACTCGATTTTCAGTCAAACTACCCCTTTAGTTCCTCCAAAGAACAGATCACCCAGCCTGCTTCCCGAACAGCCCACTTCCTCAATCTTACCCTGAAAAAGTCACACAGTTCACACCACAAGCTTGACCTGCCTGTGGAAAGTGGGCAGGAAGTAAGAAGAAGAAAGAGGAAATTACATCCCTAGCAGTTACAGATGAAGGACTTAGATGTCATTGCCTGGCCCCGGCCATTAGAATTCTGCACCATCTGCACTGCCCCTCCACCCCCAACTAGGTGATGGCCACGTCTTCAGTGAGCAATGAGATTTAATTAGCATTTCACCCACATTTGGATCACAGCAGGTAGTGTGCAGACAAAGTTTAACAACCGGCTCTTTGGAGAAATAGCATCTGCAACGTGTTGATTTCCACAGGGTAAACTCTCTCAGTACAGCCAATTTCAAGCTGCCAACATGATGTTACCAGATGGCAGAGTTGGGGACTGCTCTCGTGAACAGGAATGGGGTGACGCTCTCACACCGGTAACCATAACACCTTCATTACAGTTTACTATTATTTTGTGGCTCTATACTATTATAAAGTGGCTCTATAATTGGCCAGGATTTTACAGCCATGCCTCAGTTTGTTCATTTTTAGGAAGGGGAAAATAATTCTCTGAATTATTGTGAGAACCAAAGTGCCAGGCGCATGAAATTTTCAAACCATGTAAATCCCCACTTCCCTCACTCCCTTGCCTTCTCTTCAGATTGTCCCTTCAGCCCTCTTCCTCATCGTAGGCACAATCCCACTGGGAACCCAAGCCCTGGGAAGTGACAGGTGAGCCTTGGAGGTGGACACGTGCCTCATGCAGGCTGGGTTGCTGAGAGGGCACTTTCTCAAAGAATGATCCTGGCAGGCTCTGTGTAACAGAGGTCTGTGCGATCAGTGTCCACCTGCCGACAGTTCTGTTTGTGTTTGTTATTCCCTATAATGATGCCCTTAAGAATCCATGTGGAAACAGGTAATGGATCTCACCTGGTAACAGATCCAAACAACAGTGAGCACCACACAGTGGCAGATTCTACAGTAACACTGGCGCCATCTTGTACAACAGATACCACGTGGGTTAAACAGGTTTTTAATGGGGTTGGCCCATTTGCTGTGGAAGGCATCTTTTAGGGAATAGTGCATTTCCAATTCCAAACCTATATTAAGTTCAATCTGTTAATATGTAGGGGACTCTAAATATATAAAGATACATACCCTAAGTTAGCAAATGAAAATTATAGCATACTTAAAAATTATTTCTTTACTCTTCTTCCTCCAATAATAAAGTTATGTCTCTTTCTTTAGAGGCAAGTTTCTAGAACAAGTGGTATAACCTTGCCTCCCCCTCTCTTGGGTAAAACCACACAGGTTGTTACTCCATCCACTTCCCTGGCATGGCTCTGGCAGAAATTACTCAAGGCTTTTGAAGTAGTTCTGAGTATATATCCCCAGATTCTTTGATACGTCTCCCCTAAAGAGGTGAAGTGTCATTCCCCTCACCCTGCGTGAGTATGGTACCTGTGGCCGGCTTCCAGTAAACAGAATATGGTACAAATGATGGGTTGTCACTTGTAAAGTTAGGGTATAAAAGAGACGACCCTTCTATTGTGGAATCCTCATATGGGCAAAGTTATGACTTAAGTACCTTAGAGTAGCCTTGAAGAGGCCCTCAAGGGGGGACCTGAAGCCTCCAACCACCAGCCACGTGAGCGAGCCATCCTGGAAGTGGGTTTTCCCTCCAGACCAAACCTCCCGAGACTGCAGCCCTGGCTGACCACACATCCGCAGACTCATGAGACACCCTGAGCCGGGCCCACGCAGGTAAGCTGCCCTATCCTGGCTGCCAGAAGCTGTGTTTTTAAGCTGCTATATGTTGGGGTAATTAGTTATACAGTGATGGATAGTTAATTCTGCTTTCTTAAGGACAGATGTAACGACAGCATTTCTACCCTTTATTTGATTCAAGTTCGTCTATGTATGACATTTCTTTTTCTTTTTTTATCTACCTTCTAGAATCATGAATCACTCTTCTCCCTTATCTTCTGGGTAGTCTCACCTCTCTCTTCCTTCTCAGCCTCCTCTCCCCACTGAGGTTCTCAGTGTTCTGTCCTTTCCTATTCCCGTCACACACACTTGCTTCAGCCCTTCCCAGGATGTTGATTAACATTTACATTCCTTTGAAGGCAGGTGATGACTCAAACTCTCAGAAGCAAATGGAGATCATATTGTTCCCCACATCAGGGAAGCAGACTGTCTGGAGTAGCTCACTGAATTCCTAGAAGATCCTAAGAACTTGGGCCCCAGGGACTAGAACCCACCACTCAATACTGCCAGGGGGACATTTTATCTCTACCTCTTGTCTCTGCTTGTTTTGGTTTCTCATTGAGTGTTTGCTGAGCTCTTTTGCTATCTGGAACAGCGGTTCTCAACCTGTGGGTCAGGACCCACAGGAATTGTATTAAAGGGCAGTGGCATTAGGAAGGTTGAGAACCACTAATCTAGAAGCTAGAGAAGGCACTCTGAGACCCACTGAGACCACACAGAGTGGTGGACAAGAATTTCTCGGCGCCTGTGGCTCAGCGGACTAAGGCGCCAGCCACGTACACCTGAGCTGGCGGGTTCGAATCCAGCCTGGGCCCGCCAAACAGCAATGACGGCTGCCACCAAAAAATGGCCGGGCGTTGTGGCGGGCGCCTGTAGTCCCAGCTACTTGGGAGGCAGAGGCAGGAGACTCGCTTAAGCCCAAGAATTGGAGGCTGCTGTGAGCTATGATGCCACAGGACTCTATCCAGGGTGACAGCTTGAGGCTCTGTCTCAAAAAAAAAGACATATGTCCACCACACTGTCTAAGGATGGATGACTCCATCACTGGCCTAGGTCTGTCTCCTGAACTCCAGGCCTGTACATTAATTCCCATACACCTCTGGTTGTATGCACGTTGGGCTCTGTATCACAGGAGTTTCCCCCTTCTCTGTAGATTTGCTCTCCAAGTTTTCAGTTACCTGTCATCAACCGCACATTCACAAATATTAAATGAAAGTTCCAGAAATAAATATTTCATAAATAATTGTGCGCCATTCTGAATAGCACAATGAAATCTTATGCTGTCCCACTCTGCCCTGCCTGGGACATGAATTATTCCTATGCCCAGCATGTCCACACACCTGTTAGTAGCCACAAACATCACCTGCTCCTGATATCCAACCATCATGATTTGATGATCCTCGGTCACTCACAGCAGATGATCCTTCTTCCAACAAATTGTCAGAAGGTCAATAGCAGCCTAATACTATGTCACATCCTACATCATTCACCTCTCTTCTGGTCATCACATGGGCATTTTATCAGCTCATCACGAGAAGAAGACATATTAAGAGAGAAAGACATTCACATAACTTGTATTACAGCATATGGTCATAATCGTTTTGTTGTTTTTTTTTTTTTTTGCCAAGGCTGGGTTTGAACCCACCACCTTCGGCATATGGGGCCAGCGCCCTACTCCTTTGAGCCAGAGGCACTGCCCTATAATTATTCTATTTTAATATTAGCTATTCTTGTCACTTTCTTACTGTGCCTACTTTATAGTTAAACTTTATCCTAGGCATGAAGGTACAGGAAGAAGCATAGTGTATAAGGGGCGGGACTGTCTGAGGTTTCTGCCGTCCTCTGAGGTCTTGGAACATATCCCTGCAGATAAGGGGAATTACTCTACTGCTCCAGGACTGCCGTGACAAAGCACCATGGACTGGGCGGCTTTTAACAGTGAAGTTTATTGCCTCGCAATTGTGGAAGCTTGAAGTCCAGAGTTAAGGTATTGGCAGAGCCACGCTTCCTCTGAAGGTGCCAGGGAAGGGTCTGTGCCAGACCACTCCCCCAGCTTCTGGTAGTTTTCTGGTTTGTGGATTCAGCATCCCAATCTCTGCCTCATTGGCAAATAGTGTTCTCCTGCATGCATGTCTGTCTCGGGTCCAAATTTCACCTCTTTATTAGAGCACAGTAGTATTGAATTAAGGCCCACCCTAATGACCTCACATGAACTTGTTTACATCTGCAAAGACCCTATTTTCAAGTCAGATCACACTTTGAGGTCTTGAGGGTTAGGATTTCAATGTATGAATTTGGAAGGAGACACAATTCAACTGTAATAGGTGTTGTAAAAATACCAGTACAGAACCCATCATCGTTGCCTGCCCTCGTCTCCCTCCCTGCTCCCCAAACATATTCTTTTCTCCATATAGTTTATCCTGGTTATACATGTCACCACAGGCCCTGTCATCTGAACCAGTCTTCTTTTTTCTTCTGTGTCCAGTCATTCATTAAATGCTGCCAGGGCTGCAGCTTAAATGTCTCTGTCATTCCTGAAACACTTTACTAAGAAGAATATTTTCCAGCTCCATCCCTGTAAACATAAAAGAGGTAAATATTCTTCTTAGTAAAGTATCTCGGGAATGGAAAAAAAATCCAATGTACTCAGTACTACTGTGAAACCAATTTGTAATCACTCACACTTGCGTATGAAAAATGAAACACAACTATAGCCTAGGATGAAGGAGGGCAGGGGAGGGAGAGGGGAAGGGAGGGGGGTGGGTTGATAGAGGGAGGGTTAGCAGGGGGACCTCTCCTATGGAGCATATTGCAAGTACAAGTTGGATCTATCAGGTGTAGAACACAAATGTCTTAACGCTGTAATTGGGTAAATGAGGTGAAAGCTATGTTGATTAGTAGCATGTAAGTACTCCAATTTGTACAAATAATCAACACAACGAATCCCATAATGGTATAAATGTATGTATGATCTATGTACAAATGACTTAATAAAAAATAAATTAAAAAAATAAAAATAAAAAAAATAAATGTCACTGCCCTCCCTCCAACACCCGGTGACACCACGTGAGCTCAGGTTCTTCACATTTCACATCTGTATGTTACTAACCCCTCCTAATGGTCTGCTAACTTCCAGTTGCAACTCTCTCTTCTGCTCACTCCACCTCCCTAGTCTTCCACCAACCCATCCTATACCCAGAAGCCCGTGTGATCTGTTAGAAATACAAAAGCTTTTTGACAACTTCAGAACTTGTTCAATTAGTCCCCAAAACTACCAGAGTTCTTAGTGAGGCCCACCCGCCCCTGATACTGTGGTTCTTTAATAGCTTCCCCTCTGGCCATTCTCTGTGCTTCACCCCTACATCTCAGGGGCCACTCTTCCTCCCCACCATCTGCCTGCCAAATGCCTCCTCATTCTTGAAGGCTCAGCTCAAGAAGTCCCTTGGCAAAGCCTTTTCTGCCTGGACCCTCAGCTGCCTTGCTCACAGCCCCTCTGTGCCCACCTTGTACCAAGCCTGCACCTGTGACCTAATGCTTCCAGCAAGACTGTCACCAACTACTGTCCGAGATGAGCCATCTGAACCAAGTACCCCTGAAGAACCATGCTTGTGTGCAAGGGAGCCCCGCTGCTGTGGGGGAGCTTCAGAGTGTCCTGGCAGAGCCTGTGGGGGTGCCAATCAAAGTAATCACTCAGACCCCAAACTGAGTCTAGGGCACAGATAGACAGCAATGGGTGAGGCGCTAGACTCTGTCCACACGGCTCCTCTCTGGTTCCCATGGAGGGACTGCCTGGCCGAGGCACAGGGAGGGTGGGCAATTGCCAGACACTGATGACTCTGTCCCATAGGCTCTTGAATCTGGACAAGGTCCAGACTGAGTCACTTTGCTAAGTCCCTGGCCCAGACCCTGCCAGCAACTCTCTCCCTTCATGGGCAACCACAAAACAGGTCAGGTAAATTGTAGGAATAACAGTGTCAGACCACTCAGCTCCTGTCTTTTAACAATGTGTGGTCTTTTATTTTTTTTTTAATTTTAATTTTTTTTTTTTTTTTGAGACAGAGTCTCTCTATGTCGCCCTTGGTAGAGTGCCGTAGCGTCTCAGCTCACAGCAACCTCACACTCTTGGGCTTAAGCAATTCTCTTGCCTCAGCCTGTCAAGTAGCTGGGATGACAGGTGCCCACCACAACACAGGCTATTTTGTTTTTGTTGTTGTCGCTGTTGTTTAGCACGCTCAGGCCTGGTTTGAACCTGCCAGCCCCAATGTATGTGGCTGGCACCCTAACCACTGAGCTACAGGTGCTGAGTCTGGTCCTTTATTTTTTTTCTTTTTATTTCTCTTTTCTTTTCTTATCTTTCTTTCTTGGTTTTTTTGTTTGTTTGTTTGTTTGTTTGTTTGTTTTTGAGACACTGTCTCACTCTGTTGCCCAAACTAGATGCTGTGGTTTCAGCCTAGGTCACAGAAACCTCAAACTCCTGAGTTCAAGCAATCCCCCTGCCTCAGACTCCCAATCAGCTGGGATTACAGGATCCTGCCACTGCACCCTGCTAATTTTTCTATTTTTAGTAGAGACCAGGTCTCGCTCTTAGGCTAGTCTCAAACATTTGAGCTCCTGCTTTGGCTTCCCAGAGTGCTAGGATTGCAGGCGTGAGCCACTACACCCGGCCTTGAAGTGATCTTTTAGATCTTAAGCTCTAGAAACCAGGAACTGTGCTCCACCTCTGTGGAAAACTAACCCCAGTTAGGGAAGTAGAGAGAGTGAAGATATCCACAGCTATTGCTGATTTAATGCTAACTATGTTCTCAGCACTGCTGTGAGCGTTATCTGTACTCAGTCTTTAATCTCCACAACAAGTTTTTGTGGATTTGTTCGAGGGGGAGTTTCACTCTGTCACCCTGGGTAGTATTGTGGTGTCATCATAGCTCTCCACAACCTCCAAATCCTGAGCTCAACTGATCCTCCTGCATCAGCCTGCTCAGTAGCTGGGACTATAGGCACATGCCAGCATGCCTGGCTCATTTTTCTATTTTTTTGTAGAGATGGGGTTTCACTATGTTGCCCAAGCTGGACTTGAACTCTTGGTTTCAAGTAATCCTCCAGCCTTGGCCTCCCAAAATGCTAGGGTTATGGGTGTGAACCACCGAGTTGGCCTTCAGCATAGTTTTATGAACTTAGAGCTATTATTGGCCCCATTGCGTAGACGGAGATACTGAGCTACAAGAAGGTTGTGAGGACTCTGCCTGAGGTTGCTCACCTAGGAAGAGGTGGAGCAGGGCTGTGCAGCTGCCTGGCTCTACAGCCCACACTCTGAGCTTTAAATTCGATGGCCTATCAACTAATATTGGTTAGTCGTTTTTTTTTTTTTATTTTTTTGAGACAGAGTCTCAAGCTGTCACCCTGGATAGAGTCCTGTAGCATCACAGCTCACAGCAACCTCCAATTTCTGGGCTCAAGCAAGTCTCTTGCCTCTGCCTCCCGAGTAGCTGGGACCACAGGCGCCCACCACAACGCCCGGCCATATTTTGGTTGCAGCCGTCATTGCTGTTTGGCGGGCCCGGACTGGATTCGAACCCGCCAGCTCAGGTGTACGTGGCTGGTGCCTTAGCCCATTGAGCCACAGGCGCCAAGCCTGGTTAGTCTTTATAAATAAAATTAAGACGTTAACATCTCTGTTTGTGCATACACACAAAGTCACTTTGGGGGACCCAGGAAAGTTGCCTTAATGCAACCTTCAAATAGGTTTGCATCATCTAAGGCAGCTGAAATGCAAAATCACTGTCAGGGCCGCACAGGCCCTGGGTAATGCAGAGAGAGAACCCCACAGCGTTTCACCTGTGGGTTTCCTCAAACCAAAACCCACAAGGGCGCAGGCTGCAGCAGGATGACTTTGTGACGGAGCTGCTTCTCACGTGGGTCACTATCAGGGGTTGAATTTTCTCCCCCACAAAAAGATGTGCTGAAGGTCCTAACCTCCATTGCATCAAAATGTACCCTACTTGGAAAATGGAGTCTTTCCAGAAGTAATCAAGTTCAAAAGAGGTTTTTAGGGTAGGCCCTAATTCAATATGACTGATGCCTTTATGAAAAGAAGAAATTTGGACCCAGAAACAAACACGTGTGAAGCTGAAGGCAGGCAGCGAGCTAAGGTCCACAAGGACCACAGCAGAGGGCCGGCACCACCAGAAGTCAGGTGCGAGAACGGGCAGAGTCATCCTCACAGAGGAAGTCTTCCTCAGAGGGAACTAGCCCTGCCCACACCTTGCTCTCAAACTTCTGGCCTCCAGAACTGCGAGGTAAAATAAATCGCTGTTGTTCAAGCCCCCAGTTCAGTGGTGCTGTTAGAGCAGCCCCAGGGAATTAATGCAGCCGCTCTTCGTAGATGCCCTTGGAAGCTGGCTCGACATATTGATGGCGCGTGTTTCTCCCGATCAATACAGCAAGGCCAGCACGGGAATGATAGGGAAATTTGGCATCAATCACTAGGGGCTGAGGAGGGCTTCCTGAGGTCTCCGGTCTGACCTGCTATCCTGAAAGATGGCTAAGATTGGGGTGTGCAGAGAGAAGAGTGTATCAGTGTCCAGCGTGATCAAAGGGGCAGAGGGCAAGCCTGTGTGGCGCCCAGAGGACAGTTAGCAGACCGCTCACAAGCACCACTCTTTCTCAGCACCCAGGCAGGCCAGGAGTTTGAGATCAGGAGAGATTTGGATGGCAATGACTCAGAAAAATGAAAATCTTAAAATGTGGCACGATTCCGCACACCAGACATCAACACGGAGTTGATGGAGAAAACCGTTTATCCCTTAGGCCGGTGTTCTTCAGCATTGACGGTGTCTGAGAGGCTCTGCCACGTGTGGCCATCACTGGTCAAATCTCAAGGCGAATAAAACGCTGAGCTTTCAGCCCCGCTTCATCTTTGCTGACAGCAGCAATCAACCTGACTTTCCAATTTACTTTCAAATTTTAGCTTGGCTGAGTGATTTCTTTAAATGGTCCTAGTCTTAAAATCCTCTAAGTGCTTTAAATAAAGAAGCAAGGTTTTTATTACTAGACCCTAGATATGTGGAGAAAAGAGTCACTTAATTTTTTTTTTTTTTTTTTGTAGAGACAGAGTCTCACTTTATCACCCTCGGTAGAGAGCCGTGGCGTCACATAGCTCACAGCAACCTCCAACTCCTGGGCTTAGGCAATTCTCCTGCCTCAGCCTCCGGAGTAACTGGGACTACAGGCGCCCGCCACAACACCCGGCTATTTTTCTATTTTGCAGTTTGGCTGAGGCTGGGTTTGAACCTGCCACCTTCAGTATATGGGGCCAGTGACCTACTCGATGAGCCACAGGCACCGCCCTAATTTTATTTATTTTTTAACAGAAACTCACTCTGCCCTGAGTAGCATGCTATGACATCATAGTGCACTGCAACCTCAAACTCCTGGGGTCAGGCAATCCTCTGGTCTCAACTCCCAAGTAGCTGGGACTACAAGCACCCACCACAATGCCCAGTTAGTTTTTTATTTTATTTTTTCTATTTTTAGTAGAGATGGAGTCTTACTCTTCCTCAGGCTGGTCTCAAATTCCTGAGCTCAAGCGATCCACCTGCCTCGGCCTCCCGGAGTGCTGGGATGACAGGGGCGAGGCACCATACCTGGCCAGAGTCACCTAATTTTATAAACATGAAAGTACTCAACATACAGAGTTACCATATCTAATATTACCAGGTTTTTGAAAGGAAGTCACTATTTTCATTAGCGTCTTCCTAACGTCCTTCTGGTAAGGAAAACCAGGGATGAAACCCAACTTTCCAAACATATTTTTTTAATAATTAATGATGCCAATTTTCAGGTTGGAAGACATAAATGTCTTCTTACGTACTTTTCAATCTTTCCATAATCACCATCTGTTTTATTTAACTCCATAAATGCTCAGTTAGACTGATAATATAAGTAATATTTACTTTACCTTAAGTCAATATTTGACATTTTTAGTAAATATTATACTAGCATACTGCTTAAACATTTAAGCAGTTAAAATTGAGTCCTTACCTCATTTAGTATTTATCTTTGCACAGGCCCAATACCACACAGAAAGTCATAGCAGAATACAGAATGGATATTTAGTGTACTTGACTAAAAGTCATTCTTCGTGCATGGAAAGTTAATAATCAGAGCAGCTCAACAAAGAGAAAGCCTGTTTATTAATGACTCCAACTCCAAACCTCACTGGAAGAAACTAAGTAATCTTTAAAATTACAAATGAACTTTTAATGAATCTTAGAGCATGTACTGAATAGGTCAGTAAACTCACACCAATTTATTTATTTATTTATTTGGGGTTTTTTGTTTGAGTCAGAGTCTCACTTATATCACCCTCAGTAGAGTGCTGTGGCATCGAAGCTCACAGCAACCTCAAACTCTTGGGCTTAACGATTCTCTTGCCTCAGCCTCCCAAGTAGCTAGGACTACAGTGCTCACCACAATGCCCGGCTATTTTGTTGTTGTTGTTGCTGTTGTTGCAGTTGTCATTGTTGTTTAGCTGGCCCAGGCTGGGTTCAAACCCCCCAGCCTCGGTGTATGTGGCCAACACCCTACCCACTGAACTACAGGTGCCACCATACCAATTTAATACCTTGAACAATGCATCACATTCTACCTTTTTCTCATCAGGTGAAATTCTGAAAATCCAGCATTCTTTCTCCTATTGCTATGGGGAGTCAGTGTGTGTGTGGCCAAAGCAAACTCAGAGAAGGTGGGGAAGGAGAGGTAAGGCTTACTTCCTTGACACCAATAAGCGCTTCAGATGCCACTGGGAAGGAAGGAGGGAGGAAGAATCACTGGGGCATAGACATGGAACCCACATGTCATTACCCTGCAAACGTTTATGAAGCATCTACTATGTGCCAGGCACTGCCCCAGTGCTGAGGCTGCCATGGTGTCCTGCCACCTTGGAGAGAGACAGAACATAGCTGAATAAGAAAATAGTTAGATACTGGTCACTACAAGAAATTTTAAATAGTGTAATCTGATAGAGAGTTGACTACTGCCTCTGGATTTAAGATCAAAGATCTTGGCTGGGTGCAGTGGCTCACACCTATAACCCCAGTACTCAGGGAGGCTGAGGAGGGATCGCTTGAGCTCAGGAGTTTAAGACCAGCCTGAGAAAGAGCAAGACCCCGACTCTAAAAATAGCTGGGTTTTCTGGCAGGTGCCTGTAGTCCCAACTACTTGGGAGGCTGAGGCAAGAGAATCAAGTAAGCCCAAGAGTTTGAGGTTGCTGTGAGCTGTGATGCCACGTCAGTCCACCGAGGGTGGCATAGTGAAACTGTCTCAAAAAAAAAAAAAATTCAACAATCTTTTGAAGAGGTAACAGCTAAGGCCAAATGATTGAAGGATCCAGTCACAGGAAAACTGGAGAGAAGAGCATTCTCTCCAGACAGAGTACAAGGGTCCTGAGGCAGGAAGGGGCAGCTTCTTCCCCCATCAAAAAATGTACACAATGAGGCGGCACCTGTGGCTCAAAGGAGTAGGGCACCGGCCCCATATGCCAGAGGTGGTGGGTTCAAACCCAGCCCTGGCCAAAAACTGCAAAAAAAAAAATGCACACAATGATCATGTGCTATTTTATAACGAGAAAAAATACTAATTGGGAAACACTTGTGGGCATGAATAATAATCTTAATAATATTCTGATACTCTGAATGAAGAAAAAACCTTTAGGCACACTGATATTCACAACAAGATCATTAATAGTAGTGAAAAAAAAATAGAAACAACCTAAATGATCAACCACAGGTGAATGGTCGTATAAATTGCAGCATATCCATTTGTTGGGGATTATACAGTCAAAGTTAGTGAGACTTTTGAGATAGTGCTAAATGGGAAAAAGCAGAATACAAAAATTACAATCTTGGCTATATGGAAATAAAACCAAAAAAGAAGGAAATAGAGCAATGTTTAAAGTGATTGAGTTTGGGGATAGATCATTTTCTGTTTATTAGTGTCTATTTTCCATTCCTTTTAAGGACCATGAATTACTCTTAGGATTAAAAAACAATTGTGCCTTTAAATACTTTCTTCCCTCTCCGCTTTGGCACTCCCAGACTGTTTCCCCCTCCCATCCTCCACCTTCGCCCTCACTGGGAAGTGTGTGCACACACGGGCTCTTCTGAATTCCACTGCGAGGGACAGACTGTGGATATAGGTACAAACGTATCCGAGGAGGCATAAGTACCAACAAGCTGTTGCATACTACATCCTCAGAGTCTGTGATCGCTGACTGATAAAGTTACTGTTGAGGTTGCTGTGAGCTGTGACGCCACAGCACTCTACCGAGGACAGCATAGTGAAACTCTGTCTCAAAAACAAAAAAGCAAAAAATCAACCATCTTTGGGAGGAAGAGAAGTTGATGCCCTGGTGGGATCCTCCAATAGGGAGAGCCACTGATGAGAACAGGAAAAGCTAATGATGGGTCATGGCTGTGGATCCAGAATCCAGAACCACAAGGGAACTAGGGTTTGAGTAATGTCACAGGTTGCGTTTCCAGGAAGACAGACTCCGAGAGGGAGCTTCACAAGCTAGTAATTTGTTGGTATCGTGGCTCAGTTGTGTCTCCCCCAAGGGACAGGTTGAAGTTCTAGCTCCCACACCTAAGATTGTGATCATATTTGAAAGTAGGGTCTTCCCAAAGGGGGTAGAAGTCATACGCCAAAGGGGGGACCAAGGACTGACCTCCACCAATGCTTCGTTTTCATGTTTTGTTGTCCCACATAAACGAATATACAAAAAGCATTGTTGGGGATCAGTTCCTGACCCCCACTTTTGCATGTGACTTAAGATGCATTAACACTGATTAGGGTGGGCTAATCCACTACAACGGGTATCCTCATAAGAAGAGGGAAATTTGGGCGCACACACATGGACGGGGGACACCACAAGACAGAGCAGGCAGAGATCCGAGTCACGGATCTGCAAGCTGAGGAAATGCAAGGCTTGCTGGCAATACCAGCAGCCCAGCGACAGGTGCGGGAAAGACTCATGACCAGAAGCTTCGGAGACAGCACAGTCCTGCCAACCAACTGAATTACAGGCCTATTACCTCCATAGCACAAGAGAATAACGTCTGTTTTTCTAAGTCACCTGGTTTCTGATACTTTGTTTTGGCAAACTAGGAAGCGAAGTTGAGTCCAGGGAGGGACAGAAGCAGAATTAGGTAGAGGGATGTAATTGCAACAACAGGCTCAGCCAACCAAAAGACCCTACGGAAATGTCCCACACAGAGACAAAGGGCCTTTGTGCCTCCAGCACAGAGATGTCATTGGATTGGGGGAGGCAGCGTCCTTCCTCAGAGGCAATTTCTGGAGAGCGACACAACTGTTCCCAGCTGTGAGCCATCAGTGGCCGACACTAGCTGTGCCTCAGGCGAGGATAGGTAACTGCCCACGGCAGAAGGCAGAGCTGAGGAGCACACCACAGCGCCATGTCCGTGACCAGGTTGTCTGACCTGTCAGGACATCAGGGGCCCAGGGACAGGGGACCGCTGGCTCTGGAGAGACAGTAAACAGAGAATGCAAGCCTGGCTCTGGGGACACGGAGAGGCTTTAGAGAACTTTGGTCCAACCCCACCACCCAATGTCAGACTCCAAAACCAGGTAAAAAGTTCAGCCTTCGTTGTGTGGAGTGGCCATCCCCCCTGAGGGACAGATTCTTCTTCCTCGTCAGCTAACACCAGCCTTCCCGTGACTCAGAGTTTTTCCACCATGGCTTTTTCACTCTTATCACCTACCTATTCCCACCAAACAAAAAGGTTTGCTGCCTTTTCTTTTGTGTAGCTTTCTGCGCAGCTTTCTCCAACTGTATACATTCTCTCCGCCTCCTCTCCAGGAAGGCCCCACTGAGGCTCCCTGCTCAGGAGCGCGGGGAAGAGGTCTCCCTCCCTCCTCACGGCAGCTCGTCACATTAAAGCCGCTGTCTCCGTCCTCCCTAAATCGTTCCTCTGGGCCAAATATCCCCAAGACTAGATACACTCAAAGTTCGTCTCCAGTTGTATAATTCAATTATACCAGGAGATTCCTTATTTATCGTCACATCTTCCAACATTTATTCAGCCATCAGATATGTATGAAGCATCTATTTTGGACCAGGCCTTTCACTAGGTTTTGGGAATACAACAATAAGCAAAGAAATTCCTGCTCTGAGTTTATACTCCACAGGAGAAAAGATAAGGAAAATTTTCTGGTACAAGTGCAACGAAATGGAGGCTGAGTGAGGAGGATAGAACATAGAACCCGGAGTTGTGCTGCGTAGATTCAGATTCCACCCGGACCGCCCGCTAGCTGGGAGTCTTTAAGGAACTTCATCTCTCTTGACGTTAGTTCCTTCGTCCATCGTATGGGGATAGTAGCATGACCTCATGTGGGATTAAATGGGGTGATACAGATGAAGCTCTTAAAACAGGACATAGGGAGGGGCAGTGCCTGTGGCTCAAGGAGTAGGGCGCTGGCCCCATATATGGGAGGTGACGAGTTCAAACCCAGCCCCGGCCAAAAACTGCAAAAAAAAACCAGGACACAGGAAAAGTTACCCTTGATTGCTGTCATTATTATTACTGTGAAATTAAAACTTCCTTGGGAAAGAGAGGCATCAAGGACAGTATTCAGGGTTCTGCCTGGACCACTCAGTGGAGGGTAGAGCCATTGACTGTGACAAAACCTGGGAGAGGAGCAGGCTGGGGATCAGGGGACAAGTTACTCTTTGTACATCTTAGATTTGAGGAAACAGGAGGACGCTCAAAAAGAATCGGTTAGGCTCGGCGCCTGTGGCTCAACGGGCTAAGGTGCCAGCCATGTACACCTGAGCTGGCGGGTTCGAATCCAGCCTGGGCCCGCCAAACAACAATGACGGCTGCAACCAAAAAATGGCCGGGCGTTGTGGCAGGCGCCTGTAGTCCCAGCTACTTGGGAGGCAGAGGCAGGAGACTCGCTTGAGCCCAGGAATTGGAGGT
>CAUYRH010056170.1:0-13988 GCA_963574655.1 Perodicticus potto
TGCAACCAAGCAATGGCCGGGTGTTGTGGCAGGTGCCTGTCATCCCAGCTACTTGGGAGGCGGAGGCAAGAGACTCACTTGAGCCCAGGAATTGGAGGTTGCTGTGAGCTGTGATGCCACAGCACTCTATCCAGGGTGACAGCTTGAGGCTCTGTCTCAAAAAAAAAAAAATTAATAATAATGATAACGTGCATTCAATCCAGAGTTTAACAGGAAGACTCCTTACTTAATTTTTTTTTTAAGTTAACAAATGAGTATTTTTATAATTTGGTCAGGTCAGTTGATCCTTTATAATGCTTACATCAGATATTTCAGCCTGTGCTTTCTGGCCGAGATCAATAATCTAAGTGATAGATTTTCTTCCTGCCTTCCTCCGCTCTCTTTCTCTAATTCTTCGTCTCTTGCATAAAGCAATGCATTTTATTTATGAGTTGACTGGGAATACTACCACTGGACAGCAGCCTGGAAAAAGTCAAAGTATGCCATAACTGTTTAAAACTATAAGAGCATTTGCTTCGACAGTGTGAGCAGATGTAAGTGTTTGTGTGTTTGTGAGTCTGTCTGCATTTGAGGCTATGCCTCTATGCACATTTATTGATTAGAGCAGAACGTCACAAAGAGCCCACAGCATTTGACTGTACTCCATCTCCATTTATCATAAACTTCAGCTGAGTGGGTACCTGACTCACGTAGGATTGCCTTCCTAGAGAACTTGAGGTTGAAATAGAGAGAGTGTGTGTCTCCATGTGGCATATGACCTGGGGAACGCTGCATGAATTTATAGGCTGGGGCCGAGGAAGCCTATTCTTGCATATTCTTACAATAGATTCTTGGAGTAATTCAATCGAAGCTGGAGAGAACTAACAGTGCTGGGATCCCTCCTAGGATTTTCCACTCGGGAGAGATACAAAGGTGTCTTGTATCTTTCCTGAGCTCTGAGACACAGCCTGGATTGGAGAGGACTTCTCTTTCCTGCTTGAATCGACTCAAGTTGGTTCCAGGTACTTGTAGCCAAGGGTACTTACTAATATTAAAGATGTGTGTTTCATTGATCTGGAAGGCTAATTGAACTTTCCATGGACTCTCCCTGTTGACAGCTTAAAGCCCTAGGTTACAGCCTAGGACCAGTAGTTCGCAATGCAACTTTCCTGGGGAAAAACAAATTCCCTGACTTTGGACCATTCATGAGGCTTTAGCAGAACTGGATCTCAGGAACTGGCCATGTCCCACCATGTGGAGAAAAGCTGCCTAAGGACATAGGCCTCGTTTATTAGCACTTCCTTTTTCCTCCTTCACCAGAATAGTAAGCAAACCAAAGAAAAAATCTAAATTACCCTAAATCCTGGACTTAGTAGGAGAAGCTTAGAAATGTACTCTTAACTACCCTGGGGGACAAACGTGCTCCTCCAAATTTAATGTCCTAAATGATGCTGTGTATCTTGTTTTAGACTGTCTTTAGGTGAGGTCTTTTGTACAGTCTGTCTATAACTGAAATCCAACCCATTAGGAAAGCCCAAGGGGAAAATATTCCTAAAGTTATATTCCAAATCAGCAGAACTGAAAATAAAGCCCAGGGATTTTTACTGCCAATTCTGTCAATTATAACTCCAGGGACCTGCAGGAACACTGATGGATGGAATCTGCCTCTGAATTTATTCAAAAATTTCTCAGTTCAAGTATGAACACTGAAGGGAGGGAAAGAATACATGTGAAAATGATGGCTTAAAATGATAGCATTAAAATATAAATGACACTTTATTATTTTATTTATTTAGATATAGAGTCTCACTCTCTTACCCAGCCTGGAGTGCAGAGCCCCAAAAGTAGCTCACTGTAACCTCAAACTCCTGAGCTCAGGAGATCCTCCTGCCTCAGCCTCTCAAGTAGCTGGTGCCACTATATTCAGCTAAGTTTTTAAATATTTTTTGTAGAGATGGGAGGGTCTAACTATGTTGCCCAAGCTGGTCTTGAACTTCTGGCCTCAAGTGATCCTCCCACCTAGACCTCCCAAAGTGCTGAGATTACAAGAGTGAGCCACCTTGCCTAGCCCTAATGATACTTTACATGGAGATGACATTCTGGTATAAAAGAACATCAGAAAGGAAGTCAGGGACCAGGCTTCTGGTTCTGACTTTGTCAGTAATGACCTGCTTAATTTTGGACAAATTATTTCCCTTCTCTGGACCTCAAGGTCCTGGTCTGTAAAATGAAAAGGTTGTAGTAAATAATACCTTCCCTAGCTGCAAAATTGTATGAAAACCTTAGGTTTAAGGGTTTAAAAGCTGAATGAAATGAATTAAAATGACAGTTACACCATAGTGTTGTAATATCAAAATAATATAATTCATTTACTATAATTTTAAAAAGCTAAAATGATCAGAGAAATATATTTAACTAGAGATAGATAGAACAACAGGAAGACTTGTTTATGGCCTTTTTTTAAAGGTAAAAAGAAGCCAGAGTAAAGATAAGGGAATTATAAAAGATAAGCAGAATAATCATTATAGGAGTTTAATCAGGAAAAGATTTTAAAAATCAAGAGGCTCAATATTGCAAGCACCATTCATAATCATAGGATTTTTTTTTTCCATATATACAAAACATCAAATATTATCCCATAGATTTAAAAAAATGGGGTGGGGACATAAAGAAAGACTAGGTTTTGAAAAGACAATTCATGGAAAAAAGTGGAGAATTGCCAAAGTGAAGAGTCATAGATAGGAACAACAGCGATATCCAGGAAATGGAGTTAAAGGGTGCTGACAGCAGAAATGATTAACAGGAAGAATGTATTTCAGCTAAGCAACGCACCAAGCTCAGACATACATATTGTTCTCTTCAGGGTTTTCAGCAAATAAGCAGAATTATAGGTGAAACTTGAAAACAAATTCTGGGGCTTGCCGCCTGTGGCTCAACGGGCTAAGGCGCCAGCCACATACACCTGAGCTGGCGGGTTCGAATCCAGCCCTGGCCCGCCAAACAACAATGACGGCTGCAACCAAAAAATGGCCGGGCGTTGTGGCAGGAGCCTGTAGTCCCAGCTACTTGGGAGGCAGAGGCAGGAGACTCGCTTGAGCCCAAGAATTGGAGGTTGCTGTGAGCTGTGATGCCACAGCACTCTACCGAGGGTGACGGCTTGAGGCTCTGTCTCAAAAAAAAGACAATTAATGACACTTAATGACATGGTGAAGGAGGGGGAAGGGGAAAGTACAGAGAGAAAGTATGAGGGAGGGGTAGGGAAAGGAAGAGCAGAGAGAGGGAAGGAGGGTGGAGTGGGGTTTCAGAGTGTGACACATCTTTTGGGGGCAAGACATGATTGTAAGAGGGACTTTACTTAACAAATGCAAATGTAACCCTCAATGAATCCCCAACAATAAATTTAAAAAAAAAATGATAATCATTTTCTAAAAAAAAGATGAAGACCTTTTATCTTTTGTATTAAACTGGACAGAGCTGAAACATAATCTTCTTAGAAAAGTATCACAAAAATGGAAAAGCAAGAATCCAGTGTACTCAATACTAATATGAAGCAGTCAACGATCTAATTCACACCCACATGAGAGAAAAAATTCAATTCCAGTTTGGGAGCGGGGTTACAAGGAAGGGAATTGTATGTGTCAGCTTGGATTAATCTCAAAACCTGACAACTGAACTAAAAAGCAAGTTTCGGGAGGATATGAACAGAATGGCACTGTCACATAAAGCCAAAACAAGCAAACAATGCCATGTGAACAATAACCTTAAAAATGCATAGAAATAAACATTAAATTTAGAATGGTGGGCCAGATGCAGGGGCTCATGCCTATTAATCCCAACACTTCAGGAGACCGAGGTGCGAGGATCATTTGAGGCCTGGAGTTTGAGACCAATCTGAGCAAGAGTGAGACCTGTCTCTATAAAAAACAGGAAAGTTAGCCAAGCATGGTGGGATACAACTGTCATCGCAGCTACTTGGGAGAAGAGGCAGGAGATCACTTGAGCTGTGGAGTTTGAGGCTGCTGTGAGCTATGGTGACACCACTGTGTACTCTAGCCTGGGCAACAGAGTGAGACCCCATCTCAAAAAAGAAAAAAAAAATTCAGAATGGTGGTTACTTCTGGATTGAAGAAAAGGGAATGAGAGAAGTCACTGAGGAACTTTTGATTATACCTATAAAGTTTAATTTCTTTCTTTTTTTTTTTTTGAGACAGAGCCTCAAGCTGTCACCCTGGATAGAGTGCCGTGGATCACAGCTCACAGCAACCTCCAAATCCTGGGCTCAAGCGAGTCTCTTGCCTCCGCCTCCCAAAAACCTGGGACTATAGACGCCCGGCCATTTTTTGGTTGCAGCCGTCATTGTTGTTTGGCGGGCCCGGGCTGGATTTGAACCTGCCAGCTCAGGTGTATGTGGCTGGCGCCTTAGCCCATTGAGCCACAGGCGCCGAGCCCGTAAAATTTATTTTCTTAAGCTAAGTGAAGGGGTATTGACTTGGTTATATTATTTATACTTTTTTATGTTTTAAATATTTCATAATAAAATTAATAATTAAAATAATAAACTGACAGGGCAGTGCCTGTGGCTCATCGAGTAGGGCACCGGCCCCATATACCGAAGGTGGCAGGTTCAAACCCAGCCTCAGCTGAACTGCAAAGCAGAAAAATAGCCAGGCGTTGTGGCGGGTGCCTGTAGTTGCAGCTACTCAGGAGGCTGAGGCAAGAGAATCGCCAAAGCCCAGGAGCTGGAGGTTGCTGTGAGCTATGATGCCACAGCACTCTACCGAGGGCGATAAAATGAGACTCTGTCTCTACAAAAAAAAAAAAATAAACTCACAAAACTCAGATGGGTAATAAAAAATATATTTAGTAAAAAATTAATATTTAATTGATAAAAGGAATGAAAAGCAGTAAATTAGGGACTAGTATCAAAATGTCGCCTTGTATTGGAATACCTGATACTCCTTCACTAGGTAAGAACTACAATTTGAAGGAATAATGTGGGACAAAAGTAACTGGCTTTGTTCTAGTCATCACTCAGCTTGGCTGCAATGTTGTAACAGTGCACTTAGACCAGTGGTTAGCAATTCCACAGAATTCTACCTTTTTTTTTTTTTTTTTATAGAGACAGAGTCTCACTTTATCGCCCCCCGTAGAGTGTGGTGGCGTCACACAGCTCACAGCAACCTCCAACTCCTGGACTCAGGCGATTCCCCTGCCTCAGCCTTCTGAGTAGCTGGGACTACAGGCGCCCGCCACAATGCCCCGCTATTTTTTTGTGGCAGTTTGGCAGAGGCCAGGTTTGAACTCGCCACCCTCGGTATATGGGGCTGGTGCCCTACCCACTGAACCACAGGCACTGCCCAGAATTCTACCTTTTATACTCCAAAATGTACCTGGGGTCATATTTAAAAGTAACAGTTACGTGAAGAATACTAAATTATGCTTAGGCAAGAGATAATGCCAAAAATAATCTACCACTGACTAAGTTTAAAACTAGTTTCACAGAGGCAAAAAACAATATTATAGCCCAAATATTGTCTGCTTTTTTAAATTCCAGAAACAAGGCTGTCAGGTTTTTAAAACTAGCATACATGCACTTAGTGCTTTGGTACTAAGTGTAGCTGTAAAATTAATTAAACGGTTTACTAGGACTGCCATAATAAAATACCACAGACTGGGTGGCTTAAACAACAGAAATTTATCATCTCACAGTCTTCGTGGCTGCAAGTCCAAGGTCAAGGTGCCAGCGGGTGTGTTCTCTCCGTGGCTTGCAGATGTCCAGCTCCGTGCTGTGTCCCCATGGCCGGTCCTCTGTGTGAGCATGCCCCCGGTGTCTCTGGGTGTCCAAATTCCCAATTCTTGTAAAGACACCTATCAGACTCTACAGCACTTTAGAGCTGACCCTAACAGTCCCTTTGAACTTTGGCACGGTCACATTCTGAGGCACTGGGGGCTGGGACTGTAACATGAATCTGATGGGGGCACAGTCCAGCCCACAGCAGCGCTCAAAGTTTTTATCACGTGATTCCTTCAGGCATTTACTTTTCATTCTCATACTTCTCACAAATTCTTCTCACAAATTTCAACTCACAGAAGGCAGATTTTAGAATTTCTTAGCATTCCCTTCTGTTTCAATTTGGAGAACAGACTTCAAATCGTAGGCCATTTTATACTAAGTCTTTCTGCAGAATTTTACATGCTTAGGGAAAAATTTTTTTCTTGGTACTTGGCCAAGAAAAAAGAAATTTTTGATATAATCTGCATAGACATGGGAGAGAAACCTATGCCAAAAAGTGAAATTATACAACATTAAGACAGATAGTTGAATTTTCAATATTAATTTTAGCTAAACAGAGATCAACTTCATATTGACTATAGCCATTCCATCAGATTATTGAGATGGAGTCTTTTTTTTTTTTTTTTAATTGAGAGTCTCACTTTGTCACCCTCCATACATCACAGCTCATAGCAACCTCAAACTCTAGGGCTTAAGCGATTCTCTTGCCTGAGCCTCCCAAGTAGCTGGGGTGATAGACACCCACCACAACGCCCAGCTATTTTTTGGTTGCAGCTGCCACTGTTGGTTAGCTGGCCCAGGCTGGGCTTGAACCTGCCAGCCTTGGTGTATGTGGCTGGCGCCCTACTCACTGAGCTACAGGCGCAGAGCCCATTCTATCAGATTATTAAAATCAAAAGAATTAGTATTAACATAGATGGAACTTTTATTATCAGCACAGTGTCATTCAAATTTGTCGTCTGTCTTTTCTTTCTCCTCTACATTTTTCCCATTGTTTTAACCTGTGGTTCCAAACCTGCCTAATTATTATAATCACTTTAAGAAATACACTGAAAGGTGGATGTTTCAGATTCACTCCTAAACAAACTAAATCAGTCTGTGGAGACAGGGTCCAGAAATACATGTTTCTTAGTAAGTTCTCCAAGCTACACATTATAAAGTAAAATGCTGGTGAGTGACCACTGGTTCCCAGTCAGTTAAAATCAGTTAAGTCTCCAAATATCATTCACCAGAGGAAAAATATTTTCAGCACATTCTTATGTATAAATTATGTATGTGTTTTTCGGTTCTAAAATGTTTTATTCATTATAAGACATACAAAAATAGAAATAGTGAAAGGATGAAATAGAAAGAAGTCTAAACTCAAACATTTCACCACAACAGCCCCAAACGCAGTGTCTGCCCTCGTCTTAAGAGACCCTGGTGTGAACACTGAGGATCTCTGCAGCTCTGGCTCCAGCACCTTCCTCTGACCCCCAGACCTGTGTATGCACCTGCCCACTGGTGGCTTCCTCCTGGGTGTGCAGCAGGCCCCTCGCGTGCGGTATGTCAAAACCAAGTGTTATGCAGGTCCCTGTGCCACTCCAGCTGGGGCTGGGTGAGCAATATGTTGTTCTTCCACAATCCCAGCAAGTGACAACGTTAAAGATAACCTGGACTGCACCCTCTCTTCCTCACGGGGCACTGACGGACACCGTGCACCCACGCTCTGCCCTCCTCTGCAGTGAACACTCTGCGCACCCGCGCCCTGCCTCCCTCTGCAGCGAACGCTCGGCGCACCCGTGCCCTCTCCCTGGAGCACACGCTGCAGTAACTCTCTGAAGTGTCTCCGATTATGATCTCACCTTTCCAACTTTTCTGTCTTCAATGCTGCTGAAGTGATAATCTAAAAATGCAAATCTGATCTCAGTTAATTCACCATTTTATATCTTCTAGAGTTTCATTCTCACGAGATAAAGTTCAAATCTTCAGTCTGAAAGGCCACGTCAGCCCAGGCCCTGCCTGTCTACCTGTCTTCTACCTTAATCCTCACCTTCCTGAGTCACGGCCCCTGCTTGGACACAGGCCACTCCCTATGCCTGCGGTGCCCTCCTCACAGACTCAGGCACAAATGTTTCTGGAAAGCTTTTTATTTGAAGTAGAGGTGATCACTTCCTTCTTTTACCTAGTAGATAATAGATGAATTTTTGTTGAATTAAAGTAATTTAAGTTTTTAAGAAAAAAATTTATTGAAAGAAAATGATCCGCATTTAGATAGGCAATCAGGAAGATGGGAGACAGATAAGAGATGGAAGGACGGCCCCTCCACGGGAAGACTAACCAGCTATATATAAAACAATCACATCTAAATTTTAGCTCTAAATTGGGTTGCAAGCAAAGAAAAACTAAAATCTTTTAAAAAACAAAGGAGGGGTGAAAAAAGGAGAAAAGATAAATGTGGGCAGTCAAAATTCATATTCCTCACAGCAGATGAAAAGCTTAAACATATGCAAAAAGCAGCAGAAGAAAATATTTAAGAAATGTTTTCTTAAGACTAAAGTTGTAAGAAGCGTATTTGAGGAATATATCTAGAAAGTCACCGTTTAAACAGGAGGATAAGTGGCAGTAAAGTTGGACAAGGAAATCTTTAAAAAGTTACAAAATAATCCAGGATATTAGGCACCAGGGACAGCTTCACACCTGCTCAGATGGTGTGAGTTGTGAGGTCACAGATGGTGCACAACAGAAGAACTATTAAGAAGTTAGACGTTCTGGGAGGCCGAGGCAGGTGGATTGCCTGAGCTCACAGGTTCCAGACCAGGCCCAGCAAGAATGAGACCTCGTCTCTAAAAAACAGCCGGGCGTTGTGGCCAGCACCTGTAGTCCCAGCTACTTGGGAGGCTGAGGCAAGAGAATCACTTAAGCTCAAGAGTTTGAGGTTGCTGTGAGCCATGATATCACAGCACTCTACCAAGGATGACAAAATGAGACTCTGTCTCAAAAAAGAACTTAGCAGCTTTGCCTAAAACTGGAGTTCTATCTCTTGACCTTTCTGAATCTCAGCCTATTATCTGATGACATGAGGATATTGTTTCACTGCAGGGTTAAAACAGGGATTAATAAAATCATGTATGTGAAAGTACTTTGTAAACTATAAAATCTCAATCCAAATTAAGGTATTATTCTAATTCACAGAGTATCTTCTGAAGTTTCAAAACGCCCCCTCTAGTAATTAAACTTGGCTACATCAGACCAGTCTTCTGAAATCTTCAGCCCCCATTTCCCCTTAATCTCTTCCAATGTGAAAACCTCACACCCTGACAGGCAGAGAAGCAAATAACAGACATATGCTAAGACCTGAAGAGGTCCCTGCAGGCACACTGTGACTGGTAAGTTCATCAATGCTCTGATTTGCTTCCTGGTGATACCAGTAAAAGGTGGGTTCTTTGATCGATAAATAAATTTTCCTTTTTTGTTGGAGACAGAGTCTCACTTTGTTGCCCTGGGTAGTGCTGTGGCGTCACAGCTCACGGCAACCTTAAACTCTTGGGCTGAACTGAGTCGCTTGCCTAAGCCTCCTGAGTAGCTGGAACTACAGGCGCCCACCCCAACGCCCGGCTATTTTTAGAGATGGGGTCTCACTCTTGATCAGGTTGGTCTCAAACTCCTGAGCTCAGACAATCCACCTGCCTCTGCCGCCCAGAGTGCTAGGACTACAGGAGTGAGCCACCACGCCCGGCCTATAAATGGATTTTTAAGAGTCTCTTTTTACTGAGTTGGCTAAAAATCAAACCAAGATAGGAAAAAAAGGTGAAGAGTAGGGGTCTGTCTCAGTCCACCAGGCTGCTAGACCAAAAAACATAGGCTGGGTGGCTTATAAACAATGCAAATTTATTTCTCACAGTTCTGGAGACTGGGAAGTCGAGGAACGGTGCCAGCAGACTCTGGGTCTGGTGGGGCCGCTTTCTGGTTATAGACAGCGCCTTCTCCCTGCACCCTTGCAGGTGGAAGGGGCCAACAAGCTCCCGCAGCCTCTTTGCTAAAGGCACAGATCTCATTCCACTATGCTCCATGACCTAATCACCTCCCAAGGGCTGGAGCCTTCCATGGCCAATATTGTCACCCCGAGGGATAGGATTCTAACGTATGAATTTTGGGGAGATGTAAACTCTTAGTCTGTTACAGGAGGAAAGGAATTAAATGTAGCAATTGGTTCGGTTAGTCTACAGGTATCACAACAGCAAAAAAGAGGCAGCAGCGAATAGCTTTCACATAAATCTAACAATCACTTCTACCCCACACCCCATGAAACAGCTGCAGAAGACATCTCAGTTCTCCCACAGGTGGGGAGCAGCCACCTGGCACATATGGGCTCACAGAAGGCATCACCGCTGCTCACTCCCATGAACCTGGAGGATGACATGTAGGAAAGGCGACTACTGGGGTGCCTAATAAAAAGAGAAATAAAGAAAACGGAGAGAGTACACCAGTTAGCTAAACTGGGAGAACAGACTCCTACTTCCAGCAGTGAGGAAGGAATTTACCGGATTACTGTCCCACCTTACATGAGGAGAAAGTCAGACAAAATATACAGAACAAAGACGTTCAGACATTGCAGAAGAGGGCAGTGATCCTGACAGAATTCCGGCTACTGTCCGAGCTGAGGGCTGGAGCTCCCAGGCTACAGTGCAGGAAGAGGTGGCCCGAATGGGGGCTGAGGGAGGCTGAGATAGGCAGAATTTGTGGGGCAACACGCTGGAAATTAGAGGGCTACACGGACAGGCAGTGCCCAAGAGGGCCCTTGAGTCTCTGGCTGAGTGCTGACTTACGCACACCCTGGAGAAAACTGCCTGAAGCCACAGGAAAGAACCCTGCCAGGGAGTAGGCAGAGTAATCTCCAGAGCTCACACGGGGCTGGGAACAGCAGCTCATGTTCTAACCAGATGGAATATAAAGACTCGACCTGAGAGGCACCAAGCAACGGGCTCCGAAGGGCGTGCTGGAGTAATGGAGATAAACTGCCCCACAGTGAGAGCTGTCTGACGACCCTCACAAAGCCCAGAAGAAAGCCTCAGGGTCACAGTGCAACCGACTCTCTGTAGCGACCATCCAAGGGGCTGTAACTGCCCAACATATAGAGGCGGTCAACATAAAGAAGTAGTCCTACACGCGGCACATGTCCCTTCTACGACGATTAGGTCAACTTGAGGAGGAGGCCAGTGTAGGGAGGTGGTCAGCTGTGGAGGTTCTATTGTTATTTGAAATAACTATGCACTAGAACAAAGCCCAGCGAACATTAAAGGAACCCTAGAAAATCCAAGGAATACACCTAAAAGGTAATTAAAGAAGCACGAAGACACTCCCACAACTCAGGAGGAAAGTCCGTCAACAGAAACAGACCCAGAAACAACTCAGACAGCAAAATCAGCAGAGAAAGATGCTGACCACTGTGCTCTCCCCAGATTCAAAAAGGCAGAAGAAAGTACAAACCTGGAAGATGGAAAAAAAATTCCTAAATTGAATTTTAAAGATGAAAAATGAGGCAAGAGAATCGCCTAAGCCCAGGAGTTGGAGGTTGCTGTGAGCTGTGTGACGCCACGGCACTCTACTGAGCGCAATAAAGTGAGACTCTGTCTCTACAAAAAAAAAAAAAAAAACAACAGAGGAGAGAACGCCACTGATGTTCTATTTTACAGAGAGATTGAGAAGGTTGAAGTTCTAAAATAATTCTAAAGACTTCACATTAGAAAGTCATTGGGAGGCTGGGCATGGTGGCTCACACTGGTCATCCTAGTACTCTGGGAGACAGAGGTGGGAGGATCACTTAAACTCTGGAGTTCATGGGCAGCGCCTGTGGCTCAAGGAGTAGGGCACTGGCTCCATATACCAGGGTTGATGGGTTCAAACCCACCCCCGGCCAAAATGGCAAAAAAAAAAAAACAAAAAAAAAAAAAATAAACTCTGGAGTTCTAGACCCTGTCACTACTAAAAATAGAAAAATTAGCCCAGCATTATTCATAGCCCAGCCCCTGCAGTACCAGCTACTTGGGAGGCTGAGGCAGGAGGATCACTAGAGCCCAGGAATCTGAGGTTGCCCTGAGCTATGTGATACCACCGCACTCTAGCCTGTGCAAGACTGAGTGAGACTCTGTCTCAAAAAAAAAAAAAGAAAAAAAAGAAAGTCATCTGTGGGACCTTACTTAGATAAGTTTTAGTGACGTGGTCAGAAGCTAGTTTACAGTATAAGAGAGTGGGGCAGCAGGGAAGCTGCTGCTAGTGGTTCCAAAGAGGGGATAATGAAGGGAAAATGACAGATGTTAAGGGTGTGATAGCCAGAGGCAGATGTGTATGGAAGTTTATAAAAACACTCGCATAGAACAGGTCACTTAATTTTCAAAATATTGTTCGGATTAAGTGTTGTAGGTGGAGTGGGAAATGAGGAACACATCCCCATCATCAGTTTCCTAGAGAAAAGGGAAAATTATAGAAAGAATTTCACTTAAGGGCGGCGCCAGTGGCTCAGAGAGTAGGGCGCCAGCCCCGTATACCAAGGGTGTCGGGTTCAAACCCAGCCCTGGCCAAACTGCAACAACAACCAAAAATCGCCGGGCGTTGTGGTGGGCGCCTGTAGTCCCAGCTACTTGGGAGGCTGCGGCAAGAGAACTGCCTAAGCCCAAGAGCTGTGATGCCACAGCACTCTACCGAGGGCAATAAAGTGAGACTCTGTCTCTAAAAAGAAAAGAGAATTCCACTTAAAAAATGCTAAAAATGCTAATCTTAGGGCGGTACCTGTGGCTCTGTGAGTAGGGCGCCGGCCCCATAAACAGAGGGTGGTGGGTTTGAGCCCAGCCCAAGCCAAACTGCAACAAAAAATAGCTGGGCGTTGTGGCGGGCGCCTGTAGTCCCAGCTACTTGGGAGGCTGAGGCAAGAGAACCGCCTAAGCCCAGGAGTTGGAGGTTGCTGTGAGCTGTGAAGCCACGACACTCTACTAAGGGCAACAAAGTGAGACTCTTGCTCTACAAAAAAAAAAAGGATGAAAAATACAATATTAGAAATGAAGGCTCAGCGCCTATGGCTCAGGTAGCTAAGGCGCCAGCCACGTACACCTGAGCTGGCAGGTTCAAATCCATCCTGGGACCGCCAAACAACAATGATGGCTGCAACCAAAAAACAGCCGGGCATTGTGGTGGGTGCCTATAGTCCCAGCTACTTGGGAGGTGGAGGCAGGAGAATAGCTTAAGCCCAGGAGTTGGAGGTTGCTGTGAGCTGTGATGCCACAGCACTCTACCCAGGGCGACAGCTTGAGGCTCTATCTCAAAAAAAAAAAAAAAAAAAAAAATTCGAAATGATAAACTATAACAAAAGAGATCAATAGTAAATTAGAAACTGCAGAGGCAAAGATCAGTGAATCCTTCAAAGTCATCATATAGCAATAGGACATATCCTAGAATACAACAATAGCAACATAATAGTACAACTATCAAAAATAAAACACAAAGAAAAAAACTGAAAAGAAAATTGCACTGCATGGGGCAGTGTCAAACCAAACTATAGTTCAACATCACACAGAATAACTCACATGTAGTCAGAATGCAGGAAAAGGGACATGATACACAGAAAAATAAACTGGGAGAAATAATAGCCAAACATTTAAACAACTTGATGACAACTATAAACCCACAGTTAGCAGAATCACAGGTGAAATATAAAGAAAATAGCCAGACACATCATAATCAAATTGCTGAAAGTCATCAGCAAAGGGGGGAGGGGAGCTACTAGAAAAAAAGATGACATCTAAGAACACGAGTAAGAGTAACAGCAAACTTCTCACCAGAAATTATACAAGTGCAAGACAACAAAGTGACATGTTTTACTCTATTGTTTTGAAGCAAACAAAAATGTCCATTTAGGGGTCAATAATACCTGCCAAAAGTTATCTTTCAAAAAAAAAAAAAAAATGGCTCGGCGCCTGTGGCTCAACGGGCTAAGGCGCCAGCCACGTAAACCTGAGCTGGCGGGTTCGAATCCAGCCCGGGCCCGCCAAACAACAATGACGGCTGCAACCGAAAAATGGCCGGGCGTTGTGGCAGGCGCCTGTAGTCCCAGCTACTTGGGAGGCAGAGGCAGGAGACTCGCTTGAGCCCAGGAATTGGAGGTTGCTGTGAGCTGTGATGCCACAGCACTCTATCCGGGGTGACAGCTTGAGGCTCTGTCTCAAAAAAAAAAAAAAAAAAA
>CAUYRH010056172.1:0-33581 GCA_963574655.1 Perodicticus potto
GATAGTTGAGTGCTGTGACCTGAAATGCATGTGGGCATCTTTGAAAATATGGGGGCTTACACTGTAGCTGCTGCTTCCACTTTCAATGGATTCCAGAGGCCGACAATCTACTATGTGATGTCAGGACCAACGTGGCAACTCATGCACTAAATCCAGAACCCCGACTACCTACCTGAAGTAGAAGAGCAGGATGTTGGCACTCTGCCTGTGTCTTGTTCTTGGGAAAGTGGAATGAAACGTCACCCAGCAACTTGTGCTTCAGCTAGTACTAATGTATAGATACCATTCTGTAGCTGTTAACTGCGAGTTTAGCTTGAATTAAGGGATTTGGGGGGACCATTTAACTTAATTATTGCTAGTTTTGAAATGTCTTTGTAAGAGTAGGGTTGGCACAGATACAGCAATATGTAAGATTAGGAGATGGGTCACACTTATCTGTGTTCCTATGGAAACTATTTGAATATTTGTTTTATATGTATTTTTATTCACTTTTCAGACATGCTATGACAGAGCACCACTCTGCTGCTCAGCAAGTATTTGTAGCTTGTACAGTGGCAGAATGGGCCAAAAGCTTAGTGTTGTGACTTGTTTTAAGAATAAAGTATCTTGAAATAAAAAAAAAAAAAAAAGAAAATGTGGATACAATTTACCAAATGGAACTGGCTGAACTGTAGAATTTTGACTCTCTGAAAGACACATTTAATTCAAGCAGCTTTCCTAATTTCTATGTGTCTCTCCCCTCTGAGACATATCCTAATCTCAGGGACCATGCACTCAAAATGGCAACCATCTTTGGCAGCACTTATGTCTGTGAACGGATTTTTTCCAGAATGAAACATCTGAAATCTCCAACCAAATCTAGACTGACTGATGCACACTTGCATCACTTGTTACGACTAGCAGTGACAAATATGGAACCGGACAGTGACCATCTCATTAACCAAAAGCAGGCCCATAGTTCTTATTGAAATACTGGTAAGTTTGTTGATTTAACTTTATTTGTTCTTCATTTTAAATATTGTATTTGTTCCCATTTTGTTTTTTTACTTCAAAATAAGATATGTGCAGTGTGAATAGGAATTTGTTCACATTTTCTTTTTAAACTAAAGTCAGGCCTGCCAACGGTCTGAGGGACAGTGAACTGGCCCCCTGTTTAAAAAGTTTGAGGACCCCTGATATGGGGGTTGGGACTTATAGTGTCTGAGCTTGGGCATCAACCTTTTAGAGTGTGTGTGCCCTTGCTTATATCACCTGGACACTTTGTGGCAAGCTCAGACTTTGAGCTGCTCCACCAGCTGGAGGGAGAGAAAGAAACTAAGCCAATCCTACTCATTGCCAGGCAGCTTGAATAATGCTCCAGGATGTCAGAGTGTCCTATAATGTGTAATTCACTATTGTATTGATATGTAACATTAATATACTTACACATTTCATTAAATACTGTCTTTTTTCAGAAGCAGTTTCATTTGATTGAGTCTTATCTTTCAAAATATACCTAACATATCTTACTGATAGAGATTGTGTATTTGTGTGTATCTGCATTCCTTGTCCCCATAGTCACTATAGAATAGACCATTAATAACCCCTCATTTAAGGGTGTTGTCTGTGGCTCAGTGTGTAAGGTGCTGGTCCCATTTATTGAGGGTGGAGGGTTCGAACCAAGCCCAGGCAAAACTGCAACAAAAAATAGCCCAGCATTGTCATGGACGCCTGTAGTCTCAGCTACTCAGGAGGCTGAGGCAAGAGAATCACCTAAGCCCGGAAGTTGGAAGTTGCTGTGAGCTGTGACACATCGGCACTTTACTAAGGGGGATAAAGTGAGACTCTATCTCTAAAAACAAACAAGCAAACAAACAAAAAACCCCTCAGTTAATTATTGTAAATTAGTGGCACACTAAGTGTTGTCTAACAATGATTTCACATAAGTATGAATGTCTAATATGGTGGATGGAGTGACTGCCAAAGAAACATTTTGGATTCTGGCTATTTGGGACCTACCTTTCTTAGGAAATAAAATAATCCTCTTCCTTACCTTTGCTCTCTTGTGACCACTATTGTCAAATATGTAATCTCCTGTCTTCTTTTCCAAGGGTTAAATAGTGAAACAAAACTAGTTCCAATGTGGGTTAAGCCTGGAATATGTATTATACTAGTACTTCTATGGTTGTGAACTTATTTTACTGACAGATGGCTCAGCACCTGTCCAGTAATCTATCTTCACCTGCTCAAGAGATACCCCTATATCTTTACCCATATTTCACCTTACAGGGACCCTGGGAATTGCTACTGTCTTTGTTTGTTTATAAATGGATGGCACCTGGGAGTGCTGTTGATGTCTTGCTCATCTTTCTTTTTCTTGTTAATTAAATCATAGCTGTGTACATTAATGCATTTATGGGGACAATGTGCTGGCTTTATATACAATTTGAAATAATCAAACTAGTTAACATAGCCTCCATCTTTCAAATGTTTCCCAGAGTGAGCACCATGGAACGTTGGTTTCTCAAGGTTTAAAAGAAAGCTCCAGGTAAATAAACTTGGTAAATACTATGTCCATTACTTATTCTAGAAGAGTCCTCAAACACAGTTTCATGGTCAGGACACTAATACATTTTAGCATAAATTGGTTTCATTTCATTTAATTTCCCCAATTTATTTGAATGTGGAAACATTTTTTAGAGGGACACTTTAAAAAAATCAGAGTTCCAACCAGTGGTTACATTTCACCTAAATATCTGTGTTGTGAAGAAGAGTTTAGAGGAAAAATCAAGGAATAACTGGACATTTTTTATTTGGCATGATTTTAATAGATCTGGAAGGGCAGAGGAGGCAATGGTGAAAAAATAAATGTCAATTGAATTTTCAGATAGTTCAAAAGTGCTTTCAAATGCCAATGCATAGTCATTCTTCTAAAGCAGAATATGATGGTTTTTCAAGTTTTTAAAAATCAACCATTTATCAATCAGACAAGAAGCATTTGTAAAATGAACACATATTCAGCATAGTTCTAGATACCCAGTATGCTACCTATCCTCATTTATGTCTTCAGACCACCCTCTACCCATCTGTGCTCTGCTCTATGTCTCCAGAGACTGACTTGTATAGACCACATCAGTGGTCTTCCCTATTCTCTGATTTCCTGTTGGGTCAATGCAATGGGAAGCTCTGGCAGTGAGTAAAATGGTGACTTCAGTTGGCTACTCTCCAAAGCTCTCCCATTGTGGGCTTACTAAGGCTGGCTGTATCCCTCTGACTAAAGGTTACAGCCCTCTCCACATGACTTCTCTCTGAATCCAAGTTATGATAAGCACATCTTCCCCTTGCTCCCTCAGGCATAGGGGTGATAACAACACCTCACTGTAACCCACTCTAGTTGGTATTAAACCATGCGTGATATCCCTAAACTCTGACCTCATCTTGGTAAAAAGTTCCTTTATTAAAAATCTCTTTGAATTGCCTTAATTTAAATATTTCATAAATTTTCTGCCAGGTCTGTAACCAATATACTTTGAGAAATTAAGCAAAACAGCTTAAGGATCATTGCCTGTACCTTTAGAGAGCTGACAACTTTATTGCAAAAGAACATACTGTAAAGTTATCATGGGAGAAATATGCACAAGAGGAATATGTTAGCACATATAACATCTACTACACCAGGGGATGCTGTAGAAAAGTGGGTGCTGTTTTTCCTTTCCTTTTTAAAATTTTTTGATAGCTTTATTGAAATATAATTGATAGTGAAGTTAACATATTTAAAGTGTACAATTTGATAAGTTCTGACATATGTATACCTGTGACATCATGAACATCAAGATAATGAACATATCCTTCACTTTTAATAATTTTCTTGTCAGGCAGCACCTGTGGCTCAAAGGCGTAGGGCACCAGCCCCATATGCCAGAGGTGGTGGATTCAAACCCAACCCTGGCCAAAAACAGTAAAATAATAATAATAATAATAACAATAATTTTCTTGTGATTTTTTGTAATTTATCACTCCTACCAAATCTTTTCTCCACAAAAACCTATCCCCATGCTAGCAGTAACCTATATTTTAAAATACAGATTACTGTGCATTGTCTAAAATTTTGTATAAATAGAACCACTAATGAGTATGTACTCACTCATTTCTTTTCTGGCTTATTTCTGTGTATGGATATACCATAGTTTGTTTATCCAAACACCTACTAATAGACATTAATGTTGTTTCCAGTTTTGGGCTTTTACAAATAAAACTGCTATAAAAATTTATGTACAAACCTTTGTAGGGATATATACTTTCATTTTCCCTGGGTAAATACTTGAAGGTTAATAGCTAGATGATATGGTAGTTGTATGTTTACTTTTTAAAGACACTACCACACTTTTTTCTAAAATAATTTTAATTTCCACTAGAAGTGTATGGGAGTTTCAGTTGCTCCACATCCTGACAAATACTTGCTATGAGTGATTTCTTTCTTTTCTTTTTTTTTTTTTTTTTTGCAGTTTTTGGCTGGGTTTGAACCTGCCACCTCCAGCATATGGGGCTGGCACCCTACTCCTTTGAGTCATAGGCACCACCCTGGGTGATCTTTTTAATGCTGTCCATTTCAATAGATATGTAGTGATATGTCATTTTGGTTTTAGTTTGTATTTCCCTATGTTGAATATTTTTATGTGCCTTATTGTTCATCCACATTTTTACAATTGGGTTTTTTTTTTAAGTGACTGAGCTTTAAGAGTTCTTTACATATTCTGTATGCACATTCTTTATAATATATGGATATACATAATAGCATACATATGATGTGTATAATATATGTACGATTTTCTTACATTATACATCTTGTATTTTCATTTTCTTTAACAGTGTCTTTGGAAGTGCAGAAATTTTAAACTTGATGGCACGCAGTATCTTTTTTTTTTCTTTTATAAATCTTTTTTGTGGTGGCACATCTAAGATATCGTTACCTGATCCAAGTCATGAATGGTTTCTCCTAAATTTTTGGTCTAGAAATTATACAGCTTTAAGTTTTACATTTAGGTGTATGATCTATTTTGAAGTAATTTTTATATATAATGTGAGATATGGATTGAAGTTCTTTTCTGTTGTGCTTGTGTATGTGCGTGTGTGTGTGTATGAATATCCAATTGTTACGGTACCATTCGTTAAAAAGATTATCCTTTCTCCATTGAATTATTTCCTCTGCACCTTTAAAAATATTCAATTAACTATATATTTGTGGGTCTATTTCTGGACACTCTGTTCTATTCCTATTTGTGTATCTTTACACAAATACCACCCTGTATTGGTTACTGTAGCTTTATGAGTCTTGTAGTAAAATAATGTAAATCCTACAAGTTTTTTGTTGTCTTTTAAAAGTGTTTTGACAATTTTAGGTCTTTTGTGTATTCATAAGCGTTTTAGAATCAAGTTATCAATTTTTTTAAAAAGCCTACAGAAATTTGCAATGGGATTGTGCTGAATCCATAGTTTCAATTAAGAGAGAATTAGCATCTTCACAATATTTAGTCCTCTCATTCATGAATACAGTATATCCCTTCCATTGATTTAGACCTTCTTTAATTTCTTTTGGCAATATTTTGGAGATTTTCATGTGTATGAATGGGTCGTTTATATCTTTTGCCAGATTTTTTTCTGAAATCCTTAATATTATATTTTTGATACTATTGTCAACGGTATTTTTGTTTCATTTTTTGATTATTTGTTTCTAGTACTGTATATCAAAAATAATGTTAATTTTTGTATATTTATCTTTCTCCTACAATTTTGCTAAATTCACTTATTCTTATTTTGTATGGATTCCATCAGATTTTCTACATACACAATCATGTCGAAAATATGAGTGGCGTTTCCTCTTCCTTTCAAATCTGCATGCTTCTATTTCTTTATCTTGCCTTACTAGGTTCTGACTAGAACCTTTATTACAGACTTGACTAGAAGAAATACTGTGAGAGGACATGCCTGTCTTGTTCCTGATCTTAGAGAGAAAGCATTCAAACTTTTACCATTAGGTATATTAGCAGTAGGGTTTTTAGATGCCTTTCACCAGGCTTGGGGGATTTTTCTTCTATTCTTAGTTTACTGAAAGTTTTTACCTGAGTGTTAGATTTTGTCAAATGATTTTTCTAGGACTACTTAGTTGACCTTTTTTTTTTCTTTTTAGTTTGTTAATGTGGTGAATTATATTCTTTGGTTTGTTAAGATGGTAAAGCAGCTTTACATTTCTTTGAAAAATCCCACTTGATTCTGTTCATTTTGCTGGATTTGTTTTGCTAAAATTTTGTTTCAAATTGTTGCATCTATGTTTATGAAGATTATTGTTTACATTTTCTTTTCTTATAATGTCTGCTTGCTTTTGGTATCAGGGCATTGTGGCCTCTTAGGGAGAGTTAGGTAGTATTCCATTATTTTAAATTTAGTTCTAGTGTTCGTTTAAAGTTAGAAGAATTTCTTGATTAAGTATTTTGTAGAATTCACCAGTGAAACTATCTGGGCCTAGAGTGTCTTGTGTGGGAAGTTTTATAAATACAAATTCAATTTCTTTAATAAATGTTAAACAATTCCCATTACCAATATACTCTTGAGTGAACTTTCAAAACTTGTGTCTTTCCAGAAGTTTTCAATTGTATCAAATGAAATCTGAAATTTTTCATTTTCAATTTCCAAATTTTAAGTTGTTGAATATTATAGAATAATAGTTTAATAAATTCTATTATCTTTTTAATATGTACATAATCTCTAATGACACCCCATCTTTCATTCCAGATATTAGTAATTTATGTCTTTTTTTTTTCCTGATAAGTCTGGCTAAAGATTTATAAATTTTGTTGATCTGCTCAAAGAACTAGGTTTTGGTTTCATGTACTTTCCTGCATAAGTCTGTTTTCTGTTTCATTGATTTCCTTTCTCAGATTTATTATTTACTTTGTTTTGCTTAATTTAGGTTTAATTTGCTCTTTTTTTCTATTTGTTTAAGGTGAAAGGTAAAGTCATTGGTTTGACGTCTTTCTTCTTTATTAATTCTAGGGTTTAGTCCTACAAATTTCTCTCTCATTACTTTTGAATTAGCATCCCACATATTTTGATGTTATATTTTTACCTTTATTCATTTCAAACTACTTTCTACTTTCTCTTTTGATTTCTTCTTGGACTCATGAGTTATCCAGATGTGTGTGTCTTATTCATTTTCCAAAATTTTAGGGATTTTCCAAAGATTCTTTCAGTATTAATTTTAAGGAAAGTCCACTGTGGTCAGAAGACATACTTTTTATGACTCTCATCCTTTAAAATTTATTGAGGCTTTTTTTATAGCCAAGGATACAGTCTATCTTGGTATATATTACATGTGCACATTTTGCTATTGTTCAGTGGAATGTTTCATAGATTTTGGTTATATCAAGATGACTGAAAGTTTTACTTAAATCTGTAGCCTTGTTACTTTTCTATATACTTGTTCTATAAGTCATTGGGGGTAGATATAAATCTCCAAATACAACTGTGGATTTGTCTCTTCCCTTTTGCAATTTTATGATGCAATTTTGTAGCAAAAACCAGATAGGTTTTACTTCATGCATTTTGAAGCTCATTAATCAGTGCATGAATGTTTAAGATGGTAATGTCCTCTTGATAAATTGGCTTCTTAATCATGACATGGCTGTCTTTATTTCTGTTAATATAATTTCTTTGGAATCTGTTTTGTCTAGTATTAATATTAGCCTCTTCAGCTTACTTTTGATTGCTGTTAGCATGATATATCTTTTTTGTCATTTAGTTTTAACCTATTTGCATGTTTATAGAAGACATATAGTTGCTTTTTTACTCATTCTGACACTCTCAGCCTTTTATTGGGGTATTCATTTCTTTTACATGTCATCTAAATATTAACACAGTTAGTTTTAATCTGCCACCTTGCTATTTGTTTTCTATTTGTCCAGTTTGTGCTTTGTTCCTTTCTTCTTTTTATTTATCTTCTTTTGGATAAATTAATCTTTTAAAAGATTCCATTTCATTTCCATTGTTGGCTTATTACCTATTGGTAGATGTTTCAGGGTGTATAGTATGCATATTTTAACTTATTACAGACTGGTTTCAAGTGATATTATACTACTTCATAGGTATTATAAGAGTATTACAATAATATACTTCGATTTCTTTCCTCCTGTTTTTTGTGCTGCTATTTTCATACATTTTACTTATAAGCTCCACATCCTTCTGTTATCATTTTTCTTTAAATAGTCAATTACGTTTTGGCTCGGCGCCTGTGGCTCAACGGGCTAAGGCACCAGCCATGTACATCTGAGCTGGCGGGTTCGAATCCAGCCCCGGCCTGCCAAACAACAATGACGGCTGCAACCAAAAAATAGCCGGGCGTTGTGGCAGGCTCCTGTAGTCCCAGCTACTTGGGAGGCAGAGGCAGGAGACTCGCTTGAGCCCAGGAATTGGAGGTTGCTGTGAGCTGTGATGCTACAGCACTCTATCCAGGGGGACAGCTTGAGGCTCTGTCTCAAAAAAAAAAATAGTCAATTACGTTTTAAAGAAAGTTAAATAATGCTATCCATGTATTTACTCATGTAGTCACCATTTCCTGTGTTCTTTATTCCATTATGTAGATCCATACTGCTACTAATATAACTTTATTTTTGCCTTAAGAAATTGCCTCAACATTTATTATAGAGCAGGTCCCCTGGTGATGAATTCTTTCAGCTTTTATATGTCTAAAAGTGCCTTTATTTTTCATTTGCTTTTGCAAGATATTTTCAATACTTATAGAATTCTAAGTTGACAGTTTTGTTTTTTCTTTCAGTACTTTAAAAATATTGCTTCACTGTCTCTTTGCTTATATTATTTCCAATAAGAAATCTATTGTCATCTTTATTTTTGTTCCTTTGTATGTAATGTGTCTTTTTTTCTCTGGGAGCTTTTAAGATTTTCCCTTTATTGCTGGTTCTGAAAAAGTTTATTATAGTGTGCCTTGATATTGTTTTCTTCATATTGATGGTGTTTGATTCTTGGATATGCAAGTTTATAAGTTTCATAATTTTCATCAAATTTGCAATTTTTTTCGCTATTGTTTCTTCAAATAATTTTTATGCACCCTTTCCCCATTGCAGGACTTCAACTGCATGTATACTAGCCACCTTATTTGTTCAACTCATCACTGATACTGAGTTCATTTGCCCCCTTATTTGTCTGTTTCACTTTGTATAGTTCCTATTGCTATATCAAGTTCAAGTTCACCAACTTTTTGTCCTATGAGATCTAATTTGCTATTATTCCCATTCAGTATATTTTTTTAATCTCAGACATTGTAGTTTTCATAGCTGGGAAACTACTTAACTTTTCAAATATCTGGAATATTGTTCAAACTTTTTAAATGTCCTTTTCTAATTCTAACTTTTGTATCACCTCTGGATTAATTTAACTTGATTGAGTTTCCTCTTCTTCATAGGTCTTATTTTCCTTCTTTGTGTGCTTTGTAATACCTTTCACAGCTTTTGTTGAAATATGATTAAAATACCACTCAGTTTACCCATTTAAAGTATACGCATTAACAATGCTTCTTTTAGACTGCTGATGTTTGATCATATGCCAGACATTGTGAATTTTACCTTGTTGAGTTTTAAATATATTTTGTTCCTCTAAATGTTATTTGTATTTTTTTCTTGGATCCTGTTAAGTTAATTAAAAGTACCTTTTATCCTTTCAGGTCTTAATTTTAAGACTTATTATGCAGGAGGAGAGTTATTCAGTTTAAGACTAACTATTCTCCACTACTGAGGCAAGATATATCCCTTTTCTCAGGGATCACTATCCAAGATGGTTAATTTTATGCACTAACTTTTCTGTGCTAAGGGATGCTAAGATAGCTGGTAAAACATTATTTCTAAGTGCATCTGGAAGGGTGTTTCTGGAAGAGATTAGCATTTGAATCAGTAGACTGAATAAATATTGTCATCATTGTGAATGGGCATCATATAATCCATTGAGGGCCTGAATAGGACAAAAAGGTAAAGGGAGGGCAAATTTGATCTCTTTATTTGAGCTGAAACATCCATTTTCTCCTGTTTTTGGACATCAGTGGTCCTGATACTCAGGCCTTTGAACTCGGTCTAGGATTTACACCATTGCCACCTCCCACCAGCTGCCAATTTTCAGGCCTTTGGACTCAGACTAAATTACACCACTGACATTGTCCTGATTCTTGAGTTTTTTTATTATTATTTTTTTTTTATTTTTTATTTAAAAAAAATTTTTTTATTGAGTCATAACTGTGTACAATAATTCAGTCATGGAGTACAGTGTGCAGGCTTCACATATAAGCGGAGATATTTTTATCGACCTGATTAATATAACATTCATGATATTTTCTCATTTACTATGTGAAAACAATTTTGATCTGTATTTAGAAGTTTTCTCCTGATCCTTCACATATGCACCACAAGTGTGATCTCACCCTTTATCCTCTCTCCCCCACCCTCTCCCTCCCCTTCCCTCCCTCACCCCTTTTCCCATCTTATTGTGCAATAAGTGGGTTGTAGCCTTTGCTTGAAAGATATAAATTTGCTTCATATTAGGGGTGTATACATTGGATACTTTTTTTCCATTCTAGAGATACTTTGCTAAGGAGAACATGTTCCAGCTCCATCCATGTCAATATGAAAGAGGAAAAGTCACCATCTTTCTTTAAGGCTGCATAATATTCCATGGTATACATGTACCAAACTTTATTAATCCATTCATGTATTGTTGGGCTCTTGGGCTTCTTCTATGACTTAGCAATTATGAATTGGGCTGCAATAAACAATCTAGTACAGATATCTTTGTTGTAATGTGATTTTTGGTCATCTGGGTATATACCAAGTAAAGGAATTACAGGGTCAAATGGCAGGTCTATTTTTAGATCTCTGAGTATTCTCCAAACATCTTTCCAAAGCGGATGTATTAGTTTGCATTCCCACCAGCAATGTAGAAGTGTTCCCTTTTCTCCACATCCACGCCAACATCTCTCTTCTATGATTTTGTTGATGTAGCTTGTCTGGTGGTATCTTTTTTCCTATTCTCTGAATCCTTGTAGAGTTAATATCTTTTTACTCTTATTGTTATTTTAGTGGGTCTTCAGGAAGGAACTGAAATAATTTTATGATCAGTGTGTTATGTATGGGAAGACCTACTTAGTGCCCTTTTCTTTTAATTTTTGTTATTAATAAAAGTAATAGAAACACAGATTTTAAAATTCACATACACAAAAGTGTCCAATAGAAAGTTCTTCCTTATATAGTATTGTTTTAATTCCTTATAGGTTTATACAAAGCTTTTCAAAGAATTGCCTATATTTAGAAAGACCAGTCAGGTCTTCTGAACTTCAGTCCTTTTACAAATTAACATTTTCAGAAATTATTTTTTCCCCATGTTTCTAGCTGGAGCCACAGTGATTTTGCCTTTTTGAATGTTTTTGAGAACACTGTGGGACTAGAAATTTAAATTTCTTATCAATTTGTGGAAATTACTTGTTTCAAAATTTGATTGGGTTTTCCTTTTGAGGAAAGATTCAGGAGTTTTTGATGCTGACTCCTTAATTTACCTTTTAAAATTGTTGCAAATTTTATCAATAATTTAATATAAGCCACAAATTTGCTGTTAGCCTTTCTTGTACATGCTAGCACCCCCGCCTTTTTTTTCATATAGCTTCCCAGAGCACTAGCGCTGGCCCAACTGTTAGAACTGTGTGCAGGACGTCCTAAGGCATCGAACTCACATCTCGGGTGAACACCATCTCTACAGCAGTGATTTTCAACCAGGGTGCCATGACACCCTGGTGTGCCATGAACATTTTTTAAAGACCATTAATTAAATTATTTTTGAAAGAAGTTCAAGTTACAGTAAGTATATTCTTCTTTCCAGTCTATTTTTGATCAACATAATTCAAGTATGCTGAGGAAGTTTATAGGTTCAAGTGTGCTGTGAGATAAAAAGGTTTTAAACACAGTGATCTAGAGTCACCCTCTTTGTTCAACAAACACTTGTCATCCTATGTTCGTTATTGAAATGCCTTTGCATTCCTTTAGAATGCGCCTTCAGGGGCTGCCTATGTAGCTGACTGGCTGAGTTTTCTTTTGTCTTATTTCTTCCCATGTGACTCTTAGTTCCACAGTGTAGCACTGTGAAGGGCAGGAAGGGCACAGCAGACACTTTATATGTGAAAAACTTACCGTATACACACACACACACACACACACACACACACGTGCACACACGCACACATCTATTTCTGTTAGATAATCCTTGATTTCCTTTAATCTACTATGAGAACAAAAAGTTGTTTTCATGACAATTATAATTATAAAGTTTATTAAAAGTAAATTAAGATTCAAATATATGAAGAAATTAGATGTCCTAATCATGAATACATAGCATCACTGTGTCCTGAGTGAATTCCAGACTTTACTCACTTCTGGTCCATTTGTTTTATACATAGATTAAATATAGGTAATTACTCATTTGACAGATTATTACTTTGATACATCTCAAAGTGCCATATGCAGTTATAGTTTGCTTATTATAAGAATTTGGATTCATTAATGACCCAAATTAGCATGTCATAAGTTAAAATTTAAAAGGTGGAATTTGATTTTGTTTAAGTCAGTTTTACTTCTACTGGGAAATTATTTTGACTTAATCATTATAAACTTGTTTAAATAACAAGTTTTTATTTTTAAGCTCACATGTTAAATAAAGTTACATAGCTGTTCTAAATTATAATTAGAAATAATTAGCTTTTGTAGGTGAATCAGTTTATTTTTGCCTTGTACCTCACTTGCATGAAAAAGTTATGAGTTAAATTGATTTGGGGGAAGCAAATATTCATCACATATGATATGTTAAGTTTAAAATTTACTTTTACATTTGTGGAACACTTAGCCATGTGCCTGGAGCATCTAAGTGTTTAATTATACATACTACAATAGTATGTGGTTAAGATAGATAGTAAATGGTTAAACTGCCTAGAAATTATTTACATACTCATTAGGATTTATTACATGAAGGAATAGAGCTAAAATTCTAATCAAGTATCATGTTTAAATTTCTAATTTTTATTTTGTTTTATTTTTCAACCAGGGTTCATGTTTCTGGTCGAAAGTGAATTTTGCCTGCTCTTTCAGGTTAATGCAGTTCTTTAGAAAAGCAGATCTGTTCTAGCTGTGTAGTGCATTTTATTTAATTTTATAGTCTTTATGGTATCATATATTACAGATTGCCAAAAATATAGAAAAATTTTAGAGAACATTTTTGGATTTGATGGATTACCACTCTTCAAAGGGAAACAAAACACTAAATATTTCTAATCCCGCATTATTTACCGCATGGGTGGTTAAATGCTACTTTAAGCCTCATAAAATTAAAAGGGAGAAATCTGCCAACTGTAGCAGGAATTGGATTTAGGAAGAGTGGTACAGAGCCAAAATATTGCTACAGAATTAAATGTCAAAAATCTTCTTTAATAGTAGATATATAGTTCACAGTGCTTGGTTATGATTAATACATTTAATCTAAATCACTGAAAGTTGCACTCTCCTTTTCCATAAAATACAATAGGACACAAATCAGTTTTACTGTAGATGGATAACAATTGGAAAATAATGCATCTTCCCGCCCAATAAATTGTCAGTTATACCTTTTAACTAAAATCAATTCATCTTTTCAAAATTTATTGCAATTTCTAATAATAAATCTCCTCAAATGTTTATTCATTTGGTTTTTGATACATTTGTGCCACTTTTGCTATGGTCTAATGTTTTCTCTTTTGATTCATTGTAAATTAGAAAATCTATTTCGAGTCAATTTTCTAGTTAAGAAGTTAAAATCTATAACCTAGCACCTTTTCTACTCTTCATTGTACATATTAATACCCTTGAACTTGAACTTAAATGTAATCCTGTAAATTCGTTTTAGAAGGAGATTAAAAGACTTTTCGATATAAATTCTTGAGTAAGGCCCAGATTCATAAAACAAGCACTTGGGAGGTTGTTAGATGATTGTTGTCATAGATCCATTTTTGAATCAAAAAAGGAGGAGGCAGGAATTCATGGCATTTGTACTATTACTTCATGTAAGTATTTGGTACAAAGAAAAGAAATACCATTTGAATTAGGATCAGGGTCAGATATTGATCCTAATGGGAGCCTGCTTTTGTTTTCTGTTGATAGCAGTAACCCAAAAGTGACATGTAAAAGGAGCTGAAATAATTAGCCATATTCTGTGTCTTATACAAATGTAGTCTTAGTAACCTCTAGGGATACATTTTTAATCTCTAAATATACATTTTCAAATTTTTTTTTAATGTGCCATAAGTGTGTGAAATCACATTGGTTTTCTATATATACTACATTTTAAATTGTAGTTATCATTTCGTTCAAATTCAATAAATATGTGAGCATTTTCCATTCTTTATGCTCTTAAACTAGATTTTCCCAGTATCACGTCATGAACACTGACTCTTGTCATTTTAATTTGTACTTTTCTTCACTTATTCAACAGTGAAGTCAGATTTTTCCACACTGCTATTATATAAAATCTAAAAATGAAAGCAAGCATTAGTTTACTTTTCCACAAGTTTAATAAAAATGTGTTTGAAATTAGTATGTTCTGAGGCTTGGTGTTACAGCTATATGTTTTAAATTATAGGAACTACAATTCTAAAATAGATTTTCAGAATGGATACTATTAGAAATGAATTTGACATTAACTAATTTAACTATGGCTCGTAATTCATTGGGAAGTGTTTGTGGTTGTTATCATATAAGATGTCATTTAATTAATTTATCAGTTAAAAAATATAATTTGTGTTGCTGTTAACAGGAGTAGAATTAATTATTTGGGCTGACTACACTGTGAAGAAAACAGATGTTTTCCAAGGCAAGGATCAAAGATTAATCTCAGGTCTTATTTGTCCATCTAAAAATAGTTCCTTTTTAAAGCAGTGAACTTATTAATTTTTTGATATATGATCTCTTTGCTATAAAATATGTTACTTATTTGGACTAACCAAATTACTTTCTATATTAACAAGTTATGCTTTTTAATAAATTTAGCTGGCAGTAAAAACTTTCTGACTTACTTATACTTCCTAATTTGCTTTTCCCATCACAGTAAATATAAAAGTAAAGCAGATCATGCTCCTTTAAATAAAAAATGATAAACTAAAATACCTTTGTTTAAGAATAGTAATAGTAGTTTTTAATTAGTTTCGTCTGGTTATTTTATTGGTAAATGCAGGGTCCGTTTGATTTATTGCTGAGTGTTTATGTCTTCTGTCTCATGCCACTATTTTTAGAGATGTTTAAATCTCTAAAAATGAGTTAAATAAACACTACACATTTTCTCTATTACTGTCAATAATGAATACTTTAACAATATCTATCATGTAACAATTGTCACCTTTGCATGGCAGTACTCAGTTTTGTGAAGGATAGCAGATTTATCATATTCACCTTCTAAAAGAGGAAGTTAAGGTTTGGAGAGGGTGAGTGAATGACATAACTAATAAGATACAAAGCCAGAGTTCAGTTTTCTGATTCTTCTTTGAGTGTACTTTTATATTTTCTCCATCAACCTTTCTAATCTAGTTGATGGTGACTTCATCCTACAGTCTGAAGTTTTCTTAATGTATTTACCCATAGTTTTAGGAACTATTACTATTGTCAAGCAAAATGAATGTTTTTAAAGAGATCACTTAGTAATTTATATATATGTTTTCTCAATTTTCTTGTTCAATCTCTTGGCCATTGACATAGCCTAACTCTCCCCCCGTTTCAATCTTTCTGTCTCTACTTTGTTTCACACCACTACCAACTCACCTGAAACTGTAATGTGATTCTTGGGATGACCCTTTTGACTTCTAATTTAAATCTTATAGTGCCTCCTCTAATAAAATTTAAATTCCTTTTCTTCCAGTCCTACGTTTGACCATTAGGACTTATCTTTCCATTTTTGTATCCTAATTTTCTCCAGTTGATGCATCCTTAATGTGCTTTTTACCTCCTGGCTTTGGTCATTCTGCTCCTACTATTTTTGCCCTTTGAAACATCACATTCCATGTCAGTACTGAGAAATCCTGCCCATTTCTCAAGGCACATCTTAGTTACAACCTCATCTGAAAACTTCCCACAAGGCATCTCTCCTCTCATTCAGCGGCATCTGTCTCTCCCAGCACTTCCTTGCTGGTGGGAGTGTGTTTTAGCACTTCTGATACAGTGCAAAAAGCATAGGACTACAAATCAGAATAACTTCTCCCAGATCCATGATTTACTGGCTCTATGACCTTGGAGAAATCACTTTCTGAGCTTCAGTTTCCTCATCCCTAAAATAGGGATAATAAAAGATAAGATGAAATAATGTATGTAATAGGACTTTGTGAACTGTAAAGGAACTATTATTACTCATGTACCTCACGAGTACAAAGCTCAAATGCCTTCAGGGGCCAGGCAGATAATATGCTTGTGTAAAGAATCTTGGTGTTAAGGATGTATCAGCACACTAGAAAGTGCATTCTCTGGCTGAAGACGTTCAAATACAAAAATTTATAAGGTGCTATGATGGCCAAAAGAGGGGGAAAATTCCTGTTTACTGGCTGAGTACTGCAGCCCTCTTGTGTACATTCTCTTCTGTATCCAGCCTAGGTTGAAAAGAAGCATCATTGCATTCCTACAAAATATTGCATGTTACAGGTGTTTAATTAACTTTGGCAAGGCAGCTGGGTGAATGGAAGGTTTAAGTCGGCAAATGAAGTTTAAATGTATAATGCAGGGAATAAGATGTTGGCATTTTAAGCTGTTTTCCTGATAAGCAAGCACGAGGTATAATAAAGATCTTGCATGAGCCATAGTTTCTCTTTTGGTCCTCTAGTGAAAACTTCCTGTGTATATCCATGCAGAGTTTTGTCTTATCTCCTTTTTAAATAGACTTGATTATAGAAACACTATTATAGTTAGTTGAGAATTCAGGCATTTCACTGCAAAGATATTTTCCCTGTCCTTTTGCATTAATGGACTCCAGTGGAGTATTAGTAGTAAGTTTGAGTGTAGTGCATGTTGCCTTCAATTGCTTTTCCTTCTGAAGATTCTTAACAGTTGGCTGAAGAAAATCCAAGTGCTTAAGATTTAATGATTGTTTTCCCTGGGACCTGGAAATGTGTATTGTTTATTTAATTCATTCTTAGAGATTTAAATAGGTATATCTTTTGTGTGAGGAGCCATGTTTAAAACATATATTTAGGTACAGTTAATTCTTGGATCTTTCAAGGGAAGGTAATACAGACTTAGTTCAGCAATAAAATCCAAAACCAAAGACCCCAAAGATTCTAACATGTTTACACCTTTCTTTGTATTTTTATCCTGTTTACCAGTGGCATGACCATGTCTGCAGTGACTCTTCAGGATACAGAACGTGAGAGTAGTCTTGCAAAAGTATGTAGTTACCATGCAGGTGAAGAACAGCAGGGCAGGCCCTGTAGACAGATGGAAAAGCATTAACAAGAAAGGACTTACGGCATGAAGCAGCTCGGTGTAGATTGGCAGCCACAGGCAGTTGAGCCCTCTGGAGTGGATGTGAAGGGGTAGTGGCAAGAAACAGACGTAGGAAGGGCAGCCATGGGATGCCTGGAGATTGGACAGTGTCATGGTCCTCTGGAAGATAATATTTAAATGACTTGGCATGACATTTGGGCCGGCACACCTTTTTTTTTTTGGCAGTTTTTGGCCGGGGCTGGGTTTGAAACCGCCACCTCCTGCATATGGGGCCGGCGCCCTACTCCTTTGAGCCACAGGCGCTGCCACAGGCACACATTCTTTAAGAGAAACCACATCTACTACCACCAAACAGGACTAATAACTCCTGCTTCTCAGATTTGGAAATGATTGGTCCCATCTGGAAGGCTTACATTTTCCCTCTTCCTGCCACAATGTCCTGTTTGTAATTGCTCAGTTTTCTTCCTTCATTGAAAGTGTCCTAAAAATCTTCTTTTAAGTTGTTTGCAGACTAATTCATGTGAACAGGCAACTTTGCATACCTGTTATTAGTTGCATACTTAATTATGTTTTAGTTGTTTTAAAAATGTATACTGTTGTTTATGTATGTGCATCGTAGAATAGTGAATCATTTGTTTAACTTGTTGTCTCCATTAAATTGTTACCTCCCTTGGGGAGAAAGGAGTATATGTTCTCCAGTGATGACAGCTGACAATAGATTATGACTGTTACCTTTCTTAGAATCCATTACTTTAGGAGGCTGTATTCTATTTCAGTTGTTATATACAGTGACTTTCATGAATGATGATACTGACTAAAAAATAACCATAAAGAAGTATTATTGCATTAAAGATTTGCATACTGTTTCATTTTATTTTTTACTTTATTTCAATTTTGAAGGGCATTTAATTTTCAGAGAATGTCACATACTGGATGATATCTTATGGCTCAGTTGAGTTTTAATAGGTAAAGTGATTTATTTAACCTGTAAAAAAGAAACTTTAGCCTTTTAATGATGAGGTCATCCTAATAGTCATCATAATAATGCTGAAAACATAGCTGTGTAATTGGAAAATGTTACCATAATCTGAAATTATTTTGTTTTCTTATGTAGTGTTTCCAGATGCTAAAATACAATTTTCTAGAGGGCAGAATCTCTTTTTTTTGTCTTCCTCACCTCTGTTCTCAGCATATAGAATACTGTATTGACACATTATGGAAACACAGTATATTAAGAGTATTGAATGAATGAACACAGAGTTCCTGTGAAGATTAATTTAAATTTGCAGATTTTCCTTTGTTGGGCAAGTATAGGTCATCCTATTCTAAGTCTAGTACTTACCTCCAACATAACTAAAGAGAAAAGGTTATAAAATTCTCTGGTTAGTTTAAGAAATATTGAGTACCCAGGATTGTGCAAAATTTAAGATACATGTATATAACAATGTTAGGAAAGAAGCCTGTAACAGTGGTTTGGGTCCAGTTGTAAAGACTGTAAAAGTGTTTGTATGAATGGATTACTGAGAAACCTGTAGTAGAGAATTGCTAGGATTTTTGATTAAGGAGTAATATGATCAGATCATTTAGAGAATAGAAAGATAAACCTGGAAGAGCATAAAGGATAGATTATCAAAGGGGGAGAGGGAATTGGAGACAGAGACTTCATCAACAAATACCTGATTTCTATATATTAATAATACCATTCTCTCCTAGTCACCTGTATAGAAAACTAGTCATTTATGCTCTAAATGAAACAACATGGGGGTGACTAAGGTTTATGGATCCAAAGGTAAGTTCAGGACAGTCTTTTATCATGAGGTGTTCAAAGGAAGTATTCAGTTCTCAACTTCATAATTTACTGGTTTCATGCTTTTGGAAAAATTATGTTTTAAGACTTTTATAATGTCTATCTAATAGGCTGGCTATGAAGACTTAATTGTATATTTTAGTAATTATACTAAAAGTACTTTAGTTCTTTTTTGTTCTTCCTCACTCCTAATCAGTTGACCAATCCTGAAAAATCTTCCTACTTTATTGTAGAAAACTGCATTTTTCCTTTTCATTTCTACTGCCTCTATTTTAGTCCAATCTCCTACTGACTTTCAAACTCTTAAGAATACCCTTATAATTGGTAGCCTCCTACTTTCTAATTTCATACTGCTGTTCATGCACAGTATTATTCTTATTGTAATCTTCCTAATACATGATTCTGTTCTGTGCTCTGTCTTGTATCTGTTCAAAAATGTCCATTGGTTATGTGTACCCTTTGGCTGCTGGCTTCCAAGGCCCTCTATAATTTGGTTAATGCTCCTTCTCTTTCTACCTTAGGAGTAGGTACTTTAAGATTTAATCAAAATATTATGTTTACTTTAAGATTTAATCAAAAATGTAATCTTATATTTCCTTTATTTAATTTCTAAATGGTTGTTTTATAGGATATATGAGAAGGAGAGTGTGTTCCTTGGTCAGATTTGACTGGAAAAACACCAAATTAAAGCAATTTAAGTAGGATTCTGAAATTCAGGACTGTCATGCCTCTTAAAAATAACTTTTACGGAAAAATAGGGTTTGAAATATTTCCCAAAGAAATTCCACTATTTTTGGAGTTCCAATTTCTAGAACTCTCATTTTGGAAATTTTGAAGTCAGGAACCTTAGGTTTCTATCTTCTTTTGCTTTTAACTAGCTATTTATCTGAGAGGAATTGGCCTTCAGGTCAGAAAATCATCCAAATTGCCGAACCTCCATCCTTTTTCTTTAAAGTATATCTGATTTAGCCAAAAGAGAGTTTCCTAAGCATGCCCTTACTTAAAGACATTGAAATACAATATGCATAAAAAGAATGGTGTTACCTGGGCATTGTGGCAGGCACCTGTAGTTCCAGCTACTTGGGAGGCTGAGGCAGGAGAATCACTTAAGCCCAAGAGTTTGAGGTAGCTGTGAGCTGTGACACCACAGCACTCTACCAAGGGTGACATAGGGAGACTCTGTCTCAAAAAAAAAAGAATGTTGTGTATATATACATGTATTTATATAATATATAAAATATAAGTACATTTGTACATATGTGCATAGGTATTATATATATACTTACATTTTCATTATATGGAAGAATAGCCCACATACCTGCCATATGATTTATGAAATAATACATCATCAGTGCCTCCAAAAACTCTCTTAGTGTTATTTCCAGATTATATCATTTCTTCTCCCAGTGTTAATTACTATCAAGAAATTCATGTTAATCACATTCTCGCTTTTATTTATAGCTTTGCGTTTGTTTTCTAATACAGCATATACAGTCATATGCCATATAATGACATTTCAGTCAATAGCAGACTACATGTATCAATGGTGATACTGTAAAGTTATAATGGAGCTGAAAATTTTCTGTCCCCTAGTAGTAGTGACACTTCGTAGTGCAACACATTACTCCTGTGTCTGTGATGACACTAGTGCAAACACACCTGTGCTTCCCACTTGTACAAAATATAACACATACAATTATGTACAGTATATCATACTTGATAATGTCAGTAAACAACCGTATTCATAGTTTATATATTTACTATACTGTACTTTTTATTGTCACTTTAGGGGGTACTCCTTCTACTTATTAAAAAAACCCAAAAAACAATTCACTGTAAAAAAGCCTAAGGCAGGTCCTTCACGAGGAATTGCAGAAGAAGGCGTTGATGTCACAGGAGACGACAGCTCCGTGCATGTCACTGCCCCTGAAGACCTCCCCCGGGGACAAAAGGTGGTGGTGGGGGATGGTGATATTAATTATAGCTTTGTGTTAATGATGGGTAGGCCTAAGTTAATGTGTATTTGTGTCTTAGTTTTTAACAAAAAAATTTTAAAAGAAAAAAATACTAAATTTTAAAACTAAGAAAAAATGTATAGAACAAGGATATAAAGAGGAAAATATTTTGGTACAGCTGTACAGCGTGTTTGTGTTTTAAGCAAAATGTTATTACAAAAGAGTCCAAAAGTTAAAAAAAAAATTCAATTTTATAGAGTAAAAATCTTCCAGCAAATTAAGGTCAATTTATTAGTGAAGAAAGAAAAATGCTTTTAATAATTTTGATGTAATGTAAGTGTGGACTGCTTTTAAAGTCTGCAGTAGTGTACAGTAAGATCCCAGGCCCTCACATTCGCTCACCATTCAGTCACTGACTGATAAGAGTAACTTCCAGTCAGTCTTACCAGCTCTATTCATGGTAAGTGCACGAGGCAAGTGTACCATTTTATTAATCTTTTATACTATATTTTTACTGTGCCTTTTCCATATGTAGGTATATTTAGATACACAAATATTTACCATTGTCTTATAGTCGTCTACAGTATTCAATACAGTAATGTGCTGTACAAGTTTATAGCTCTGCTATACAGCCTGGTGTGTAGTGGGCTATACCATCTAGGTCTGTACGGTTTGCATAAAGACAGCATTGCCTAGGACGCATTTCTCAGAACATATCCCTATCGTTAAGTGATGGGTAACTGTAGATCTGAATGTATATAAAGTCTCTAAATACCATATGGGTTATTTGATTGTTCCAAGTTTTAGGCTAATGCAAACATTGCTGTTATTCTTATACAAGTTGTAATTCCCTTTTTACCAATTAATGTTAGAATGCATTTAAAAATGGATTTATTCATATAGTGAAATTCAGTAGTGGAATGAACTGCAGCTGCAAACATCAATGTGGATGAGGCTCAGGAAAAAATGTTGAGAGGATAAAATGCAGGTTACAGAAGAAAACATAGTGTACAATCCCATCTGTATAAATCTGTGACCAAAAAGGCAAAATTAAAGAAGGTATGTTTAATGTGGATCACGTTTTCGGATAAATTTAAACTTTTATCTTTAATAATGTTCTTTGTTTTATAAGGTCTGTTATCCATCATATCAATATGTCTACCTTCAACTATCTTTGCTTTATAATTTCCTGGTATTATTTTTTCTATCTTTCGGTGTTCTTTTGTTTTAGGTGTATCTTTTGTAAACAGCAAATGGTTGGATTTAAAGAAATCTACCATGATAATTTCCACCAAATAACTAATAATCTCAGATCATCATTCATTGTGATTTGTGGACTTGTTTATGTTAACTTTATGTTTTTCTATTTTTCTTTCTTTTTATATATTCTTTCCTCCATTATAGATGTTTTTAATTGTTCTTGGTCTTTCCCTGCCACCTCTATTTTGTTCATATCTTCCCCTCCATTCTCATAGTTTGGAAGCTAGGTACCTTGCTTACTTCCTTTCCTTCTGATGTCTGAAATTTTGCTATGCATGTTTTATCAGCTTTCAAAAATCTTTCAATATTTAAACTTCTCCTGAATAATACAAGGATTTTAGAACACTAGTTTTGATCTCTCTTCTCCAAACTTCAGATATTCCTCTGATTTCTGATCTTTCGGTTTTGTAAACCTGTTAATCAGACCTTATTACTAATGTATCCCATTTATTAATCCCCATCCTGTGTCCCACTATTAATCAGATATTATTATCAATGTACAGAGATATTTAGATCTAGGGTGTCTAATCTCTGGCCCATAGGCTGCATGCTGATTTTGCAAGAACTTTTCTTGCTTATGTGTGTTGTCAGATACCAGGAAAAGTATACAGTAATCTTTTTCTTGCTAATCAGCTTTCATTAGTGTTTGTATAATTAATGTGTAGCCCCAAGCAACTCTTATTCTTCCAATGTGTGGCAGAGAAAAAGAAAAAAAAAAAAAAAAAAGACCTGATTTAGGTTTGCAAGGTGTATCAGACGATTTTCATCTTCCCTTTTCATTGCAAGGCCTTTTTCATCTTTCATTATGCCTAGAAGTTCTTTTAGTGAAAAATCTAAAACTGTTAAATTTGCTGCTTTTAATGTGAAACTAGATTTATTTCACCTTTTTTATGAATAGTTTTTTAAATATAATTGTAGATCAAATATTTTTTCTCTTAAAAGATCGTCTTATACTGTCTCAGGGCATTCCTTATTGCTGTGGGAAGTCTGTTGTCAGACTTATGATACACAGTGTATTTTATTTTGTTCCTTGGCTACTTTTAAGAAAAAAAAATTATCTTTAATATTCTGCAGTTTCACATTATATGTAGGCTTGAAAATATTTACCCAGCTTGTTTTATGTTGACCTTTCTATATCCAAGAATTCGTTTCTGTAATAAGGTCTTAAAAAATTTCCAGTCCTTATCCAACTAATGCTTCTCCTTTATTATCAGTCTTCTGGCATCTTGATATTCCAGACTTATGTTGCACTTTCTCATTTTATTCTGAATATCTCTTAGCCTTTTCTCTGAGTGTTCATTTTATTATTTTTCTGTGCCTCATTATAGGGCATATCATCAGCTCTTTCTTCCAGTTAACTAATTCTTTTTTTATTTTTCGCTAATCTGCTATTTAATTCATTCTTTCTGTTAGTAAGAATAATCTAATACATGCACTAGTTATTTATGAGGTGCGAGGAGTACTTAAGTTACTAATATTTTGACTGCATTTTATCCAAGAAGGAGTTAGGAGACTTAAAAAATCCTAATTAATACCTCCCTAGTAAAATTAGCCATACATGCTGTTGTTATAATGAACCATGTATTTCAGTAGTTCTATTTCTCTTAGTATAAAATCTTCAATCTTATGTGCTTCAATCTTACTTACTTAATTAATCATAATTAAGTATATTTTATACTCAAATGTTAAATGAGAGCAAGGCACCAAATATATAAGGAACCAAATCAGGTATTCAAATCATTAAAGCTCTCTCTGTTTGCTGACCTGCTGTCTGCTTATGTTGTGAATTGTTTACATACCTCTCACCTTCTAGTCTTTCATAAGACATTATTTAATCCACTGTCTTTAGCTCTACAATATTTGATGTTAAAGCATTCTTTTTTGAGTATTACTATAATATTTTACTCCAACTTTAATATTAGATGTGTGCTTTTTTAAAAGTAAAATTGTGGTGTGGCCTTTTCTGCTGTTTATATTTTAGATTTATTGCCTGAATTTTTTCTCTTTTTATGACTTTCATAATATGTTACTTGAAAAAATGTAAATAGATTTACCATGGCTAAAGAAGGACCGATCTTCATAATCATTGTTATTATCAAAAGCATGTTGACATGATGACTTTAAGATAATTTTTATGAAAATACTTGGTAAAAAAGTTTAAAATACTATAGAATTGAAAGTTATTATTTTTAATAATTACAGGATTTACATAGTGCTTTTCTTCATTTTGTAAGTAACTTTTATAAGTAACTTAGCATTGTATAAGTAACTTTTCAACTTTGTCTTTTGTAACAGTTAAAGAAAAGAAGCAGTAGGCCGTGGGCGGAGTAGTAAAGAGGAGGAGTATGAGAGGAACAAGTAGGGAGGTGAACAGGGGCAGACCTGAGCTCAATGCCCAACCCCATGAAATCCATTTGTGTCTGTTTTCAAGTTTCTCATATAACCTTTACTCTACTCCTTGATTCTTAACGCCTAGTGACCACCAGTATTATTTGGCAGAAGGGGAAGAGATCAAAGATCAAGGAATATAGTAAAGGAAATTTGCCAAAGTTTATAAGAGTGTATTTTGGAGCTTCAGGTAGTTGCCACTGTTTGCCTGGGAGGCACTCAGAGCTGGGCATGCGTGTTTATTCGTGTGCGTCTCCCCCCAGAGCCCAGGACTTACACTCTGCCACTCATCCCAGTGAGAAGTGAGGCAAGGTCGAGTCTCTCAGAAACTCTGGCCCTGCATTGCTGGCAGCATCGTATATCGTAGTGAGCACTGGACGCTGGAGCCAACACAGACACATTTAGCCCTGCAACGAATTAACTGTATAAACTTGTGTAAGTCCCTGCCCTCTGTTAGCTTCAATTTCTCTCCGCTTGCCTTGGTCTCAACTTGCTGTTTAGCGAGGGCCTCTTTTTGCAAGGTCTTGTGCTAGGTATTAATGTTTATTTCTATTTTGCTTATCTGTAAAATAAAAGTTTTGAAATCAGCGGCTTCAAAGATGCTTTCTAACCCTATTAACCTGAAAATCGATAAAACCATGTAATAAAGGATAAGGATGAGAAACTGTGAGGATAGAAATCCTTTCAAACATGTACAGAGCATGATTCTTAAATTTAATCTCTCTACATATCATGGGAGCTGGTTGGGGTGGATCTCCTTAAAATGTTAAGTTCTGATTTAGTGATTCTGCATTTCTAACAAGCTCCCAGATGCTGCTGCTGCTGCTGATGGTCTGGGGTCCACCCTAATTGAGTAGCAAGGGTTGAAAAGATAGTTGGGAGGGAAAGATTTTTAAAAGAGAAGGATGATAAAAGGATTGCGATACCAAAGCCAAGGTTATGCACTAATTAGAAAGGCAGATTATAGTAGGATGTGAGCAGCAGATCTTTTTGCTTTGATTTTGTGATAATTGAGAAAATTATAACCCTTTTTTGTTTAATACAGGTTTCTTTTTTATTGCGGTAAAACATTTCCCTATTAACTTTTTATAAATTTGCAAGTCGAAAGGTTAGTTTACTGGTGATAAGAATCATGATTATCAGTTTTCATCCTTTGTACACCTATCACCCTCTGTGGAAGGTGGGGAATGGAAACACGACCAATTTATTTAAATTCAAGGTAGTTTAGATTTATGGTAAACTTGTATATCAATAAAAGTTTATTTAAGGAAATAGATAAAGTTAAACAAGAGCAAATTGTGTGCTTGTCTGTACAAGTCTCACTTTTTTATGTAATACATTCCTAAGTGAAACAGGTGATTATTTCTGATTGCTATAATGGACACAGATAGGAAATGATGAAGATCTTTTTATTCTTTCCTCAGAATCTGTTGTATATGTTATAGTTTCAACACATGTTAGTTTGATAGCCACAAAGAACTGGTGGCTACCGTATTGGATAGATGGCACAGAAAAAGGCTTTGGCCACATAGAATAACAGTGAGAGATTAAATAAAGGGTGCTTTCATTTCTTTTACTGTTCTCATTCCATTTGGCAAGATCACAATAGTTTATGGTTGTGTATAAAAATATGACTTTTTATCAGCAGCAGATAGGTGGTGCCCTGGTTGCAAGCGTTGATGGATTCCCAATGAAATTCAGTTTACCTAGTGCTTATAAATATATTTCAGAAATTTTTGTAAAGCTTGCCTTATATATGACATTTAAGAGTAAGTGTTTTAATGGTCAAAATTTAAGTATTTGGCATTCACCTGTATGTGTGTTGGTCAACCCCAATATTAGGCCTCAACATTTAAACTCTTAATGATTTTCATGTGCTAAGTGCATAGATTTACTGCTGCAGTTTGAACATTTTTAAATTAAAATATATCTTTCATTCTGAATGTATTGATTTACACATCTCTGTGTCAATATTAAGTCAAGCGAATTTTCCAATAAGTTAAAAAGATCTGGCAGGGAAAGTGAAATTTATTAGATTTGCTATAGCTTTTTCTCCTTGTCTGTGTGTGGGCATCTCTCAGCTTTTTTATTCTTGATTAAAATTTTGTTTTAAAATATAGTACTACAAATTTATTAACACACGTCCATGCCGCTTATTGTTTTGTGATTACTCTTGTGAATGGATTGCCACTGCCAACCTTATTAATTCTTGGCATTCTTTGCTGCTTTTTTAAAAACCAGTATAGCAATATGTTAAGTTTTTTTATGTTATTATAAACTATATCTTGTTTGGATTTTTTTTTTTATCACAAAACTAAGTCAGATTCTTTTATATCCTTTTTTTCTATGTTTAGTAGCACTGAAACCTTTTGAAAAATCAGTCTGTGAAACAAGGTTACTTCATATCATTGGAAATAAAATTTTCATGAGGGTTGAAAGGTGTTAGGCATAATCCACCATATCAAAGTGTACATCTGAATAAACGATTTACATTTGTTATTGTAGGTGAAACTTTGTTTTCATGTTTCACTCACATTTGGATATCAGTTGACAGGTCCTTATGATGGTTTGAGATTATCAGTCATTCTGTGTACACATTAGGAAAACCAAGACTGGTTGTCTTGATTCATCAAGTGATACTACTCAAAGTTCATTGATATATTTATTAGATTAAAATTTAACATAGATATTTCAAACTAGTATGAAAATACTATTGGTCATATTATTTGCTATTACATTCAAAGTTGACTTTAAAAGACGAAAGATAGAGTAAACATACTTAATATCAAAATACGTGAATCGTGTAATAAGAAGGAAATGATGGTGGTGTTCAATTAGTAAAATGTAGTTTGTGAATGTATAAAAACTTTGGTATAAGAAGAAAGTAGCAGAAATTAGTGTCAGAAACTTTAATCAGGATTTAGTAAACTAATTAAGATGTGGAAGAAATGTTTCTACTTAAAATACCAAAGCTAATTTTTGTGTCTTGGTGGCATTATTTGCAATTTAGACTGGTAATCCTCCTGCCCTTAAATCTAATCTGTCCAGTGCTTTTTAACTTTTTTTTTTTTTTTTAATGATGCTGGGGAAATAAGGAGTTGTACTATAAAGTAAAACCAGATTTTATATAATAGTTCAGCATTGGTAACCAATACTTTTACGGGTTTCCTGACCTTGGCCTCTTAGCACCTCAGGAATTCCAATCACTTTTATCTGTAGGCAAGTAGCTTTCCAATATCAATGGAAATACAGAGGTAATGTTTTATGATGGCTAAAGCTAACAATGATCAAATACTATAAGAAGTTTTTTACACAAGCATACTTCTTTAACCTCACAACAACTATATAACATGGGTATTGTATCTCAGTTTTACAGACTGGGAAATCAAGACGTAGGTCAAGTAGCTTCCTCAAGGTCACAGAGCCAGAATTGAAACTAGAGTCTCTATGAAGTAAAAGATCATGCTCTTAAATATTACAGTTTACTGCCTCCTCTTGAAATATAGGAGTTATTATAACTGATTGTAACTCAAGTTATAATCAGTTGAGTTATTTGTATTATCTTTCCTTTTTAGGAAAAGGTACCATTTTCAAAATATAATTGGGAATTTTCTGTCTTTAAATATGACAATGAATTTTTAAAAACCTTATATTCTGTTTCCAGTGATCCTTTATTTATAGATAAGTATATATTTCTATTAAATCGTTGCTAAGCTGTTGAATATATACTTGGATAAAATAGTTCTCTTAAGTGAAAATATTTGTGCATTATTCAGTTCCCAAATATATTATAATTTAATCATTTGTATTTACTCAGGCATGATATTAGCAATTAATTTACTTTTCATATTGCTATTTTAGATTAAAAACTGTGCAGCAAAAATGAAACAATGGTAAAAAGGCAAAATATGATCACCACTGCCTGCGATATATTCAGTCATCTTAATCCTTATCCCCTTCGCATTGTCAATACCCATCTAATTCCACTTTAACAACAGTAATTGGCTGATGGAGTAGAAGATATAGATTTGTTTTCTTGATGACTCCTTGACTTTTTTCCTCTGGTAATACTAATAGAATTCCAAATCCGTACTGGTGTGATCATGTCATGAGTAGGTCAACAGTCATGTCAAGGTCCTATTGGAAACCTCATAGCCAACATCTTAATTTAGACTTAGCTATCTTTTTCACTTGTATGTGCAATTGTAAGCAATTTTTTCAAGTCTCAACTCTCCATTATAACAGAATTCATTTAGTTCAAAGGGGGATCATTCTGCATGTGAATTATGTGGCTAAGCCTGGCTACAATGGACTAAATAGAATATATAAAAACCTGGGAACCTCATATGCTTAGTAATATACCTGTGTTTCTTTTTTAAGTTACATAGGTTGAACAAAAATAGGAAAAGTTACGCATTTTCTTTTGGTAATCAGTATGACTTTTATAATGTTATGAAATTTGCCCTCTTGAACTATGAATGTCTTAATTATTACCGGCCAGTTTGTCTTCACGCGTCCAATTTTATTTCATTACATGTGATAAGAAAAATACGTATTCATAATAAGAAAATACATTTTATAATGTTAAACTATTTTGATTTGGGGGGATGGTAGGTACATAATTCAGGCAAGGGCATTCCAATATTGTCGTATGGACATGTGAATATGTGTACATAGTGTTGTGCATTCTTCTGTGTCTATTCATTTATATATTTGCTCATAGCCTTCATACGTTTCTACTATTGTACTATTTTCTGTATATAAACAAACTCACTATAGTCATTGTGTTTTAGGTAGAAATAGAGTATAATAACATAAGCCATTAAGTTTGTATTTTTAAAAATTGGAATTTTGATAAAACACAAACTAATGTAGGACTCTTGGGGTAAAAGATAGACCCTGTTAGCTTTTGACACAGAAATGAACTTCTGTAAGGACTTAAAAAAATGGAAGCATCCTGAATTATCCTTTAAAATTAAAGGATAATTTTAAAATCGTCCTTTAAAATTTTACATTTTATAATGTGTCCTAATATTCTTTTATTAAATTAAAAGTTAGAGCAGGCCTTTACACTGGTATTTGTTTGTTTATTTGTTATCCTCCAAGTGTAGAGATTGTACACATCCAGGAGAGGCTTTATTATCATACTAATAGGTTTCTGGGACTGCCATTTATTTGTTTGGAAGGCCAAAGCAATCAAATTGGAAGCACATAAAGAATCAGTAACTGTTTTCTCATGTCATGATGCATTGATTTTTTTACATCAGTTGTATTTTAAATCTCAGTCACTTAGAATTTTGACCAATAAATCCAAAATTTTACTTTGGTTAAGTACACTTGCCTACTTTTGTCTTTTTTTCCATGCCATTTGATTATTTTTTAAAATGAATTGATATGAACCCAAATGACTAGTTTCTTTCTTAATGATTTAATGTGCTAATTTTGAGAGGATCTTTAATGTTATTGTTGTGTCTTATATTTATTGTAACTAACATTTAGAGCCTTTTTCCAGAGCCAAAGGAGAATAAAATAAAATAGCACTTTGAATAGAAAAAACAAAAACAAACAAAAAATAAAAACTGTAGGCCATGGGTTAGACTTGAGTTCTAATCCCAACTTTGCGATATCTAGCCCTATACTTTGGGCAAAGACATGTAAACCTTTTGTGTCTTTATTCCTCATTAGTAAGAAAGAGGAAAGCTTAGACTTTTGATTTTACTTTTGTAATCTGTAAATGATATAATTACAGGTGTAAAGAGCAGAATAGGCCCAAATCACTTCTTAGACCTAGAAAAACCTATGTACCACATTTTCCAAACAAACCCATGTGAGGATTTGTTAGGAATTATGAGGAGAAATATGATCTTTTACATACTGAGCTTATGAGATTGAACTTTTTGTTTCCTTCTAGTTTGATCTTGAATGTTGCCTTTCTCTGTATTTTGCTAGATAAGCATGCTCCTTGGAAACCAAAAAGACCGAGATCCAGATCCTGGTTGTACCTACCATTTATGGACTGATTTTGTGAAATTTATTTAACCTCTCTGCACCATGATGTTTACTTTTACAAATGGGAATAATAATGTTTTCCTGGAAAGGTTTATGGGAGAAGAGAGGTTGAATGAATGTAATGTATGTAAACTACCTCGCAGCGTGACCCAGCCTATCATAGGCGCCCCAAAATGTTATTTTTTTTTCTCTATTGTTAGGTCAATGATTTATCTCATTAGTCATTTTGTCTCACTTTGATAAATTGCAAGGCAGCTGTCCACAGGCAGATGAACCATAAGTAACTAAACACAGTCACTGAATGTCATGATACTTTACAGGCGTAAGTAGAAGAGCACTTCTGGGCTTAAACTAATCTTATAGCTCTGGGGAATTCCCAGTCAATTCTGTCAGCTTCAGGCTCTCCACGGGACAGTTTGGGATTTCTTGATTTCAATCTAAATTTTCATGGCAGCTTCTGGGGCTTGGGTTAGGGTGGAACTTAGGGAAAAGTAAACCATTGAGAAAGTAAGACCATTGCACCTGAATATACTGTGTAAAAATGTAAACCAAAGAAAAAAAGCCATATCATTATCCTTCAAAAGACGTTTTCTTGGTCACTGTATTTCTCTTTTCTATTTTGTCACCATCTGAGAAACCCTCTAATCTAAGAAATAATAGTTCACTGTTAGGTACATCGAGGAGTGATCATTATTTTATCTTAATATCCAAACAGTAGTTCCTAAAGTAGTTTCTTTCCCTTTTAAAATCATTTCTTCAGATACCATTTTTGCAAAGCAAACCATTCTCATGTTCTCCGCAAAATAATTAAGTAAACATATTTAACTAAGTTATTAATTGAGCTTTTCCTACAACTTGTTCTGTGAGCACAGAATCAGGCTGTTAACATTATTTGAACATATTTCTGTAGTATAATTAACGGCCAGGATAGGTTGATTCTGAAAAGGACATCTAGCAGTTTTGACACTAAGAATTAATTATAAGAGAAAAGATAGATTTGTGTTCTGGCTAGAATTAACCAGCATCAAAACATAAGCAGTCACCTTGGGCTTTTCTAACAAAAAATGACATTCCTTTTCTTAATATCTGGCTTGTAAAGTTTATGTAGACAACTAATCTGCCTGTCAGCTCTGTCTTTTTCTGTGTAATTAAATTTAGAAAATAATTCTTGTTTTTCTTTGAGCATTCCAAAGTTGCTGTTTGTTTAATTAAAAAAAAAAAAATCACATTTTATGTGTGTTTGTGTTTAAATGGTTCAGATACTTATCAGAGGTCATTCATTCTAGGAGAAAGGGGATGACATTCAACTGAACATTTCTTCCCAATTTTAAAGAATATCTCTTTAATTAAAGAGTTGAAAACAGTGTTTGTCGTTTGCAAGGAATGGCCCACATGAAATGCTGGCACTGTATTTTGCTGATTTTTTTTTTTCCGAGTGACCACAATTATTTTAATGCTTTTAATGCAACTTTCCTCATTTTGCAACAACAAAGACCCTCTTCACGTGTCTCACATTGGTTAACCCAGAGAAACACTGTGATAGTGGGGTTAATTCTGAGTGCACAAAGAGTTAGTGGAGGGTACAGAGAGGGCATCTGTTGGATAAGCTTTCAATATGATGAGAGCGATAACAGATCTGCCACTGGTGCAGAAGACAAGTGATCTTTCACAGTATCTGACTTTAAAAAGTGTCATCTTATTTGTTTAAAAAGCATATTTTGGATGAATCGGTTATGAACTTTTTTATCAGACTGCCTCTCTTCTTGTACTTTTGGATCTGAGGACAGCTAGATTTTGTTTTAACATATCTGAAATAGGTAACAAAATTACATTTGAAAATTATTTTTATAAAATTAATTAAACACTCTATTTGCTAAGGCGTCTTCACACCTTTTCACTGTTAACCTCCCGCTGCCCAGAAAGGTAGCTTTCTCTCTGGTACACGTGTCTGTGTGGTCACGTATGTACCCAGTTGTTTGGGAAGTCATAAATAGGTCCCAGCATCAATTTAATCAGAACCTCTGGAGGCAGAACCCAGACACCGGTGCTTTAAGAGATTTGGGGATTCTAATGTCCAACCTGGGTGTGAGAACTAGAGAAGAAAGCGTCGGGAAGATCTGTGATCGAGTTTCAGTTCTTAATGTATTCACTCTGGGGCTTTGGACAAATTATGTTAGTCTTTAATAAGATTCTTTTTGCTCATTGGGGTTGTTGTGCAGATTAAGGGATTATGAAGCACCTGGCAAAGTGGTTAGTGGTTTTTCAGCAAATACAGGATACCCAGGAAGTCTGAAAACAATAGATAATAAATGTTGACAGATTAAAGTAAAGTTGTTCTTGATGACATTTGATATGTACACTCACACACACTCACACACACATATACACAGAAGCACGCGCACGTGCTTTTGTGTCCAGACTTTATGGTATGTGTGTATCATCATAATGTTTTTTTTTTTGAGACAGAGCCTCAAGCTGTCACCCAGGATAGAGTGCCGTGGCATCACAGCTCACAGCAACCTCCAATTCCTGGGCTCAAGCGAGTCTCTTGCCTCCGCCTCCCAAGTAGCTGGGACTACAGGCGCCCGCCACGACGCCCGGCCATTTTTTGGTTGCAGCTGTCATTTTTATTTGGCA
>CAUYRH010056176.1:0-21668 GCA_963574655.1 Perodicticus potto
TATTTATTTATTTTTTAAGTATATTTTATTTTTTTGAGACAGAGCCTCAAGCTGTCACCCTGGATAGAGTGCCATAGCATCACAGCTCTCAGCAACCTCCAATTCCTGGGCTCAAGCGAGTCTCTTGCCTCCACCTCCCAAGTAGCTGGGACTACAGACGCCCGCCACAACGCCCGGCCATTTTTTGGTTGCAGCCGTCATTGTTGTTTGGCGGGCCCGGGCTGGATTCGAACCCGCCAGCTCAGGTGTACGTGGCTGGTGCCCTAGCCCGTTGAGCTACAGGCGCCGAGCCAGTAATGTTATTTTAAAAAGCAACTCTGGCTCCCACCTGCATGCTCTCTACTGGTTCAGGGCCCTCCGATAGCCTTCCCCACATTAGCCTGTGACAACTCATGATATGACTCATAAATACAGTGTACATATTGACAGGTATACAAATAATGATGTGAAGTGTGTTCACCTATAAGCTTGTGGATCCCTTGTTCAAGACCAGCCTGAGCAAGAGCAAGACCAAGACCCCGTCTCTTTTTAAAAAAAAGAATAAATAAAGAAAAAAACAGCCGGGCATTGGGGTAGGCGCCTGTAGTACCAGCTACTCAGGAGGCTGAGGCAAGAGGATCACTTGAGCCCAGGAGTTTAATGCCTGGCACTCTACCCAGGGTGACTGAGTGAGACTGTCTCGAAAAAAGAAGTAAAAATAATAATAATAATACCTTTTTGAAACTATAGCATTAGAATAGCTTTCCTGACATATGTATGATAAAGTAATTAACCTCTAATAGTGATTACACTTGTTTCTATAAACCAGTTTCTAAACTCAGATTATCATTGTCAAGAAAGCTTTTTAATATTTGTTTGTATGTACCTGTTATAGCACAAAAGCATTGCACTTAGTAAGTGCACAAGTTGCTTGTTTTGGTTTGTAATGCGACCCAGCAGAAAATCCTAAAAGTGGTCAGTCAGCATTCTCATTTACAGAACTGTGCTTGGAACAAATCACAGATGAGTCGATTTTCCTTCCAGTATAAGTGGCTCATATACTCCCGAGAGAATATTAAAAATTGCTTAGAAAGTGAGCAACGTGAATGACGTGAGTATTCAGGAAATAAAAACTGTTGTCAAGAAGTTCCTAAGGGATTCATGGAATCAGACTATTGACCCGGATCTCAATAGTCTACTCGTTCCCAAATCTAACTGGTCCTCAGTTTCACCAGGGGGGCAGGGTCTTTTGTTGTTGTTGCTGCTGCTACTACAGATTGCTGAGTCGTCCCTAGGAATTTAGGATCTCTGTGGTGAGACCCCCCAGAGTTTGCAGTCTGTTGCAGGTGATCTCTGACAACTGCATTGGGAGTCACTGGTCTGGTTTTCCTGCCTCTATTGCCTAAAGTAGTTTTGACTCACCTGAGTGTGCTTTAGTGAAGTATCTGGTAGGTAATGAATGAAATGCCCTATAACACATTTAAACATTTATCCCACTGCATTTACATTGACTATATGAATTACACGCGTAATGATCATTCACATGCTTATAAATAAAAGGTATTTACAAATGTTTTCACAGAAGCAATATGGTACAGAGGTCAAGTTATAGTGTCTGGCTGCTTAGCTTCAAATCTCAGTTCTACAGCTTCCTATGACTGTGACCTTGAACTGGTTTTCTTTTTTTAATGCTCTCTCTGTGCCTCATTTTCTTATTCCACAAAATGATGGTAATCACAGGATTCTTGTGGAGTTGCTGGAGAGCTCAAATGAGTTAATAATTTTATGCCCTTAAATCATTAACTGTTAATATTAACTGTTAATCAGCGGTTCTCAACCTGTGGGTCGTGACCCCTTTGTAACAATGAAAATACATCCTGCATATCAGATATTTACATTACGATTCATAGCAGTAGCAAAATTACAGTTACAAAGTAAGCAACAAAAATAATTTTATTGGGGGGGGTCATTATAATTATTATAAAAAAAATAATTTTTTTGGTTGGGGGTCACCACAACATGAGGAACTGTATTAAAGGGTGGCAACATTAGGAGGCATTAGGAAGGTTGAGAACCACTGGTTTATGTGATCTTCACAAGGCGTATTTCCACCATTTTACAATGGTGGAAATTGAAGTTTGGAGAGTTTAAATTGCTTCCCCCAGGTCAGATGAAAAAATAGTGGAAACTCAGAACTAGATCTAACTCTGGATTCCATGCAGTTCTGGCTTTTAAGTAATTGTTATTTAACATCATAGAGTTGTCTATGATTTGTGCCAAGAGGATTTATGACAAGAACTTACTAGACCAGAAAGGACTCTAGAAACAGGAAAAAGCAGAGACATATAAATCAACACAGAGAGAACTTGCTTCAGAAACAGCCGTGAACCAGGGAGGAGCTTTAAACATCATGAGTAGGTAACATATGTAAGAAGTGTGGGTGTGACCAGAATTAGGTAAGAGAGGTTATGATAAAAATAAAAGATCAGCTATGCTTTTGTCAGATCTGCTACAAAGGAGAATATTAAAGGGGAAATTGCTACCATTTCACACTTAGAGCTTTTCAGGTACCTATTAGCTTCCCTTGGAGAAAGTACAGCCCACTTGGATCGATACTGTGGATTTCAGCTCAATGCAGAGATGAAATCGAACAGAAACTCCACTAGTGTTATTGGTCATGTGGAAGTAGAAAATATAAGCCCTCATAGTCTTTTATTCAACCTTGGCAAGAGATTATAACTGAAGCCAGAAACTTCAGGCCTTAGTTGCACTTTGATTTAAAAAAATTTAGAAGAACCGAGGTTGGTGATGTGGGTCTTTGAGAGGACAAGCTTTCAGCCAGTCAGTAGTCTCTTTAAACAGACAAGGAAAAGGTGAGCAAATATTTACACACCTGTTAGCATAAAACTGAAGTTAAATCTCTATTTATTCTGTATCTTGTTACCTTAAAGTGGAGTTTCTAAAATCTTTGTTGAGAATGGTGAAGAGTTTTCTTATACATTAGGAGGATATTTTTCATAGTTGTAAGGAATACAGGGTGGCCATAAAGTTTGTGTGCAATTTTAAATTGTACATGAACTTTACGGCCACCCTGTGTTTATTTACGTATAATTTAGAATCTAAATATTTGTTATGTGAAGCTTGGTGTATTAGAACTTTTGATGGAGAAAATTGTTTATTCTCTGCAAGTTCATAGTTTATATCAAGTTTATAATTATGATAATAATGATGATGGGAGTGGGGCTTGATTTTACCTACCAGGTAAGATAATTTACTAGGTCGTCCCTAATTTAGGTCTGTGTAAACTCTCTTTAACTTAGGAACAAGGCGTAAGGCAGTTGTAAAATGAGGGTTTTTTACAAATAAAAATAAAGGGTCTCTAGCTGAGTAAAGATCTCGATGTGTATCAATAGCTAGTCAGAAATGACCTGGAAGTCTTGACCAGAATATAAAATGCCTGCATTTGGGTATCCAATTCAATGGTGCAAAAATCAGTGTGAGGAGAGAGAGACTGGTTGGTAGTTGATTGAGTTCATTCTAAGCCAATAGGGTGATAAGTCTGTTAAAAGATCCCAGGCAGGTTTAAGCTAGATTGGCAGAGGGGCAGAGAACAGATGAAGGAGAGGATGCCTGCTATACTTTGCATCACACCAGCGTGGTGTGCTAGGTCCCCAGAACCATATTTCCAGAGGAAACCCCAGAGCCCAGACTGGGACTGAGTGTGGAAGCCATGAGGGTGGGCCACTGGGCTGGACCTGGCAGCCTCCACCTGCAGTACCTGTAGGCGCTTCCTCAGCTTTGGGCTGGAAGCCACCCTGTGCCAAGGCAGCCCCCAGCCAATCACTGGGCACAGCAAGGTACCAGGGCCTGGGCATCTCTGCCTACTGAGGGCAGCCTTGGAGCAGTGTCAGCTTGGGCAAGACTTGGTGAGACCTGCAGCACAGGCTGGGGCTTCCCCTGTCCTTTTCTAAGTTCACAGAAGATGGCGGGCTGAAGACTTCCCCTGCTCAAGGCATCCTCACCCCCCAGTAACTTGCAGGCACCTCTAACTCCAACTCACCTTCTGCTTCCTGAAGAACCCAGGTGACATTCCAAGGGAGATTGATCAAGATTGAAAAAGGGACAAAAGGGCTGAGGACTAATGATGAGTGGTGATGTTTATCCTGGAGGAGGGGATGAGGGGAGAGGCTAACTTTCCAGAGATGAGATAAAAGACTCTGGACTAGAGCCCAAATCATGGGTTGGTTGGTTGGTTGTTTACTTGTTTTGAGGCAGGGTCTTGATCTGCCACTTGGATAGAGTATAGTAGCAATATCATAGCTGATGGCAACATCAGACTCCTGGGTTCGAGCCATCTTCCCGCCAGTTTCCCAAGTAGCTGGGACTACAGGCACCCACCACAACGCCCAGCTAGTTTTTGTGTTTTTAGTAGAGATGGGGTCTTGCTCTTGCTCAGGCTGCTCTTGAACTTCTGAGCTCAGGCAATTCACCCACCTTAGCCTTCCAGAATGCTAAGACTACAGGCATGAGCCACTGCTCCCAGCACCCACCCCCTGAATTTTGATGTGAGCTTTGGCACACACAGTGTGACCTCACCTAACCTGATCAGGCTACCTGTAAAATGAAGGGCTTGATCAATAGTCCTTAATACTTTATCCTTCAAACCACGAGTTACAGCATGACAGAAGCTAAAATTGAATTTTTTTTTCCTAGAAGAATGGCTAGGAAAAAAAAAAAGAATGGCTAGATTTTCACAGCCTCCTATATATACTTTGGTGGTTGCTATAAAAACCCTGGGCTGTCACCCTCACTGCTTTTGTGCCACCAGCGTGGGGTGAACTCCGGATGGGGCCCTTCGAGGATCCTTTCAGATCCTTTTTAGCTTTAAAATTCTTTTTTTTTTTTTTTTTAATTCTTTAGTCCTGTGAATAAGTGAGGGCTGTCACTTAAAAAAGGGAACCAATTTCTTCTGGATTGAAGTAGTTATAGGGAAGAGGATTCCATTCCATACGGAGAACTTTTTTGTTGCAGTTTTTGGCCGGGGCCAGATTTGAACCCACCACCTCCGGTATATGGGGCCGGTGCCCTCTACGCCTTTGAACCACAGGTGCCACCCCATACAGAGAACTTTTCAACGTTCACAATGTCCCAGAGACGAGAGGGACTGCCACCGGGAGCGGTAGCCTCCCGTGTTGGTTTGCTGAGACCACTAAACAAAATGCCACGGACTGGGTGGCTAAAAAAAACTCTTTTCTCACAGTTCTGGAGGCCGGAAGTCCAAAATCAAGGCAGACTCCTTTCTTCCCTCCCAACATGGTCTTTTCTCCTAATGGCACCTTTATCCTAATCTCCTTTTCTTATAAGGACACCAGTCACAGTGGATTAGGACCCACTCCAAAGCCCTCATTTTACCTTAATTGCCTATGTAAGTCCTTATCTCCCAATACAGTTACACTCCAAGGTGCTAAGGGCTAAGGCTTCAGCGTAAGAATCTGGGGGCAGACACTTCAGCCCACCGCAGCTCCCTTGCTGGAAATGTATAGTCAGCGTCCTACTATTGCTGTCAGGAGTCTGTGGATGGGTTTCCTCTCTGGGTGTGACTCTAGCCTAGTGGTTCTCAACCTGCATATCAGATATTTACATTATGATTCATAACAGTAGTAAAATTGCAGTTATGAAGTAGCATCGAAAATAATTTTATGGTTGGAGGTCACCACAACATGAGGAACTGTATTAAAGGGTCACGGCATTAGGAAGGTTGAGAACCACTGCTCTAGCCCCTTCCAGGTGTGGGCCCCAGTTTTGACAAACATACATATCCCAGGAACAGGCCCTCAGACAAGCATTCAGGGGCACGTAGTTTATGTGGAAGGCACTTCCCGGGAAAAGAGAGCCGGGAAAGGAAAGGGGGCTGATACAGAGTGCTTGATTTGATGAGTCACCTTGCCAACACCAGGCTCAACCCTGCTGGGGACCTCAGGCCACTAAAGGGAGGCACCCCACAGTTTTCCCAACCAGCCGGGGAGAGAGCAAAGGCACTTTCCCATTGATTTCACTTTAGAGAGCTGCTTTCCAGGGACATTCATTTCCAGGCATTTTCATCCTGCTCCTGTGCAGCCAGAACAGTTGCTGAGGCCACAAGAGCCTCCAGACAGGGTTGTGGTTGCCGACAATGGGGAGCCGGGAGTTATGGGCACCATCAGCTTCTCCCATGGTGTAAGATCGATCGCAGCCACAACAGAGGGCAGCCTCTCTCAGATGACTCGGGGCAGGCTGAATGTGGCATGGGGCAGGTCACCATTTGGTTTGGAATGGACACTGCCTACTATGCGTAGGAGGTGAGAGGGTATCACAACAGCTTAAAAAGATCATTTGTTTCTTAGAACATGCAAGAACTTTCTTTCACGAGGTCAAGACTGTTCTATTCAGATGATTCTATTTCCAAACCATTACCAGATGAAAGTGAAATCAAGAGTAAAATCTCCTGGGATGATATCTAAGCCCTTAAAGTATTTAGGAAAAAATTCTAGTGTTCAAAATTGTACTTCTATGTTAAATGGAATGTTGCAGAACTATATTCTTCATATATTATGTATTCAGTAAAAAAAGAACAAGGTTCTGGAAAAGTGAGAAGAGCACAGCACTATTGTGTTTGATAAAAATGGTATATCTGTGGTCACATGATCATGTTTATTTGTGCAGGGATTTTCTCCAGAAAGATTCCCAAGTCATTGACAGCAGTGACTGCCTGTGGGAAGGTGTGCTGAATTGTGGATTGACTCTTTCAGCTCCCAGTGCGCCCTCAATTTTAGGTTCAATCCCCACCCAAGAGTTTATATTCCCTGACTCCTTTGCAGCTAGGTTCCTGAAAGTGAAGGTAGTTCCTGTGGTTGGATACACTCATTCACAATTTGGGAAACAGAAGGGAAGCACAGGGCATCTTCCCACGGTTGTGTTTAGCTGCTAGGCAAGGTCATGAGACATTAGTGGCTGACTATGCTCCAGGCCAGCAACCGTTTTGTGGTTACTGAGAGACAGCTGTGGTGATGGCAATTATACTGGATTCTTGAACTCTGGGTCACAGCCATGGTGGCTACTCTTGAACTCCCTAACTCCAGGGATAGCCTTTTGGCACTCCTTCTTCCAGCCCTTCCAGAGATTCTGTAAGTATCACATTCCTCATACTAAATCTCTTCCTGCTGGAAGTACCTACAGTGAATCCTCACCCATGCAGCTCGGGAACTGAGTGAGATGAAGTGGGAAAGAAACCTTTTACTCCACACTTTAGGTTTTTGTTTTTTTTTGAGACAGAGCCTCAAGCTGTCACTCTGGGTAGAGTGCCAGCATCACAGCTCACAGCAACCTCAAACTCCTGGGCTCAAGTGATTCTCCTGACTCCACCTCCCAAGTAGCTGGGATTACAGGCACCTGCCACAACACCTGGCTATTTTTCGGTTGCAGCCATCATTGTTGTTTGGCGTGCCTGGGCTGGATTCGAACCCGCCAGCTCAGGTATATGTGGCTGGTGCCTTAGCCACTTGAGCCACAAGCACCCAGCCAACACTTTAGTTTTTTTTAATGAATGATTTTTTTAATATGACAAAATACAAATCACAAAACTTACCATTTAATTATTTTTAAATGTACAATTCAGTGACATTTGGTACAGTCACATTGTTGTGCAACCAGCACCCTCATGCATCTCCCGAATGTCTTCCATCTTCCCAAACTGAAGCTCCATGGCCCTTAAACAACAGATCCCTCCCCTAACCCCTGTAACCACCATTCTACTTTCTTTCCTTATGAATTTGCCTAGTCTAGGCATTACATACAAATAGAATCATACGATCATTATCCTTTTATGTCTAGCTTATTTCATCTGCCATAGTGTCCTTAAAGTTCATCTACATTGTAGCATGTGTCAGAATTCCCTTCCTTTTTAAGGCTGAATAATATTCTGTTGCGTGCATATGCTACATTTTCTTTATCCATTCCACTGTTGATGGACACTTGAGTTGCTTCTACTTCTTGGCTATTATGAATAATGCTGTGCTATGAACATAGGTGTGCAAATATCTTTTCAAGACCCTGCTTTCCATTCTTTGGATATATACCCAAAAGTGGAGCTGCTGGATCACATAGTAATTCTACTTTGAATTTTTTGAGGCACCACCAAAATGTTTTCCTTCACACCATACCTTTTTATGCTATCTGAATTACTATATGTAAATCCTATTTTAAAAAGACTAATAAAAGGTAAAGCATGCTCAAATACAATAAGAGAACATGTAATAGAGAAGGAATAAAATGATTCATAGGTTTTCTTCTGTGACATTTAAGTGTTGGGAAGGAACCCCTTGTCCCCAGCTGCCAGGGCTCCTCTCTCCTAGTCTGCTCATGGCTATTCCCGCTCTTCTGAAACATAGTCTAATTGTCATTGCACCTGCGTTCACCACCGAAGCCCAAACAAATGTCAAGTTTGAGTTCTCTGGTTGAAAAGCAGAATAATTAAAGAATAAAATTTGCCCAAAGGTATAACTTTTCAAAATTTGGAGATGTCACAGACAGTTTTTAATATTATTTCAAATGTGACAAGTTTGATCATTCTTATTAATGTTGCCTAAATCGTGCTTGCATGGTTGCTTATTGTATGTTGACTTCTTAAAGTTTTTGGAAGAGAATTAACCCTTGAAGAGCTGAGGTATTTTCCGTCAGAGGGAAATTCCTCCATACTTCCAGGGGATTCTTGAGGGTCCAAGTATTCTTCTTTTCTGTTCTCTTCCTCCTTTTCTCCCCTAAACTTTCCTTTGATCTTATCCTCTCAAAATTCTCGTTCCCCATTGGTCAATAATTGTCATCTTTTATGCAAAGGGGGCTAGGCTTTTGTACACATAGCCAGCCAATCAGAGGAACATATTTTGCTTCCCTGGGATAAACAGATCAATTATAGTCCATCAGTGGCTCTTCTGTGTTTTTAGTATCATAGAGTTGCATCTGTTTATTAATTCTTTTAGCGCTCCATCTGTAATCACCCAGGATAAATTTGGAAGAGTCAAAAATATGTATAAAGTTTTGCTGCATATTATTAATATATAGCTCTAAAAGCTTGACTTCACCTAAGTGCCTTTGATTCCAAGTAACTGTAAATATATTCTGATCATGAAGTGGGCCATGATAAAAGATGAAAAGGAATGTCAAAACTGCAAGATAAATATTTTGGATGACAGTAGCAACCTGATGAGCTGTCTGCTGTGGGCTTCATCATAATGTGAACGGTATTTCCCTCAAAAACACCTGTTGCGGGCTCGGTGCCTGTGGCTCACGACAAGTTTGATAATTCTTAGGACTATTATATTTGGCAGGTGGGGTCACAGCCCGGGCGTTTCACTGCCTCTACCTTTAAGACTATCCACAAAACTTAGTGGTAACAATAGTTTGCTGTTTTTTTTTTTAAGTTAATGTCTTTTAGGGTTGACAACTTAATTAGCACTGTATATCTTTTCTCTTTATTTTGCTTTGTAGAAGGTGTCTTGGAAAGAGGTCTAGAAACAATGACGGCTGCAGCCAACAAATGGCCGGGTGTTGTGGTGGGCGCCTGTGGTCACAGCTACTTGGGAGGCAGAGGCAGGAGCCCAGGAATTGGAGGATGCTGTGAGCTGTGATGCCACAGCACTCTATCCAGGGTGACAGCTTGAGGCTCTGCCTCAAAAAAAAAAAACACCTGTTGCTCTCTGATCTACCTCTGCATTGCTAAGCAACCTCTGGTCCCAGAACCTCAGTGCCCAGAAATGAGTATACAGGCTGGATGGCTGAGCTATCTCAGAGACATGAGAAAATCCATGTAAATAAATCAGCCAATTTATCATAAAAAATTAGTAATTTGGCATTCTGAATTATAGATCGTTAGTCTTTTCTGAATTTGGTTAGCACCAGCCTGACCAAATGTGGGACATGAAAAAATGGTGCTTTTAAGTATATAAAATGGTGAGCGGATACTGGCTTCTGATAAATTACTGGGGATGTAGGATGTGCAGCCAAACCTCTCAGAGATAGCCCTGTCTCTTCCTGAGCTTATTTCAAAATATAGCAATTGTTTCACTTTGTCTCTCCTTTAGAAACATCCCAACATTGCCTTACAAAAGGACTGCTCTGTAAATTCCTTTAAAATAGAAGAAAAAAAAGAAAAATGATTTCTTGGACTTCCTTTTATCCTTCAACATTGTCTCACAAAGTCATAGGTGACCCTGTCTAAACTTTACAAGAAATGGCTTCTTTTGAAAAGCTGAGCAGTTTATAATAGTTGGATTACATTTCTCATTCTTCTCTCTGATTTCTAGACCTCTTTCCAAGACACATTCTACAAAGCAAAATGAAAGAGAAAAGATATACAGTGCTAATTAAGTTTTCAACCCTAAAAGACATTAACTTAAAAAAAAAAAACAGCAAACTATTGTTACCACTAAGTTTTGTGGGTAGTCTTAAAAGTAGAGGCAGTGAAACGCCCAGGTTGTGACCCCACCTGCCAAATATTATAATAGTCCTAAGAATTATCAAACTTGTCATGTCTAAAATAATCTTCAAACTTCAAAAAGTTATTCCTTTGGGGAAAGTTTATTCTTTCATTATTCTGTTTTTCCAAGTCAATAGATTTTACATAACACTTAGAGGATAAAACGATTGGTTAGCTGAAAGTAAGAGGAAACGCCCCCTCGCTCCCCTGCCTTCTACTTATTAATTTATGCCTTGTGAACAGAAAATGATTCCAACATGAATATTTGTTAAATTCTTTCCCAAGCACAAAATATCATTTTTTTTAGAGACAGAGTCTCACTCTGTTGCCCTCCATAGTGCCGTGGCGTCACACAGCTCACAGCAACCTCCAGCGCTTGGGCTTAAGCGATTCTTTTGCCTCAGCCTCCGAAGTAGCTGGGACTACAGGCACCTGCCACAACACCCGGCTATTTTTTTGTTGCAGTTTGGCCGAGGCTGGGTTCGAATCCAACACCCTCAGCATGTGGGGCCGGCGCCCTACTCACTGAGCCACAGGTGCCTCACAGCACCAAATATCTTAAAAGGCCCTTACTGGATGAATGTGAGAGAGAATGCATCACAAGGGTGGAGTTGTTTTTTTTTTCTTTTTTGTAGAGACAGAGTCTTCACTTTATCACCCTCGGTAGAGTGCTGTAGAGTCACAGCTCACAGCAACTTCCAACTCCTGGGCTTAGGCAATTCTCCTGCCTCAGCCTCCCAAGTAGCTGGGACTACAGGCACCTGCCACAATGCCAGGCTATTTTTTTTTTTTTTTTGATGCAGTTTGGCCAGGGCCGGGTTTGAACCCGCCACCCTCGGTATATGGGGCCTGCGCCCTACTCACTGAGCCACAGGCGTTGCCCAAGGGTGGAGTCTTTATTGTCAATATCCATGACCAAGATCTCTGCCCGTTTTAAAGGCCCTTTATATCAGAAAAGAGATTGGCTTATCTTCCACTAGCAAAAATACCTGGAGTTTAGTTTTCCAGGATGGCATCCAGGGGGTATCCTGATTTTCCGGAGATTGTCAGTCTTTTGCAGTGAGTGCTCAGGAGGTTGGGAATTTTTGATATGTCTTGGGAGTGACTGCAAAACCAGATCTTCAGAAAGACCTGGGCAGTCTGACTTCCAGATAAGACCTTCGTAGGCTGGACATGGCTTGGGGAGGGTTTGGATTTGGGCACTGCTCTGCTCAAAAGCCTGGTTGACTGCACTTAAAACATGGTCCCGAGGAAGAGTTTGTGTTTTTGGAGTGCCCTACAGAATTTCAAGAAGTAACCGTTTTTGTCTAATGGCAGAAGCCAATAACCAGAGCTCTGAGAAGGGCTGCCACGCCTCAAAGGCCAGATCACTGAGAGCTCACTGAGGGGTCTGAGGGCCCTGGGGGAAATTTTGGAGTTCCTTGCCATTTTTTCTACCACCTGCTGTGGAGGGCGGGTGGGGGCGGAGGAGAGAGAGGGATGCAGTGGAATTCTGCTGGTAGGAAATCTGCGGTTAGGAATGAGGTTGAGAGACCAGGGGCTGTGGAGGGGCAGAAGGGGAAGGTTATCTCCGGGTGGAAAAAGGCAATGGAGATTTGGACCAGAGGGTTCACAAAGATGGGCGGGGGATCCCAAAGGAAAATCCGAGAGGGTTCACAAGATAAACACAGAGAAAGAATGTTTTGCAGGAGGAGAAAAGCCTGGATGTAGGGAATTTCTGACCATTTGCCTAATTTCTGTCTGTGATTATTGAGAACAGTAAGGATTGAGAGGTCAAATGTGCCATTTTAACCATTGAGAGCCATCGTCTGGTCTGTACGTAGGCCAGGCAGTATTACAGAAAAAGATGAGGCATTTAGGTTTAAAGTGAAGGTAGAGCTTTACAGGCTTGAGGTGAGTTAAAAGGCAGCTTAAAGGTGAAGAAGGGGGAATTGGTGACTTAGTGCCCAGATCGAAAACTGGAGGTAGAAAATAAATGAGATTAAAGTGAAGATATAAAGAGAACTTTTGAAGAGGAAAAGGAGGGACGAAATGGCCAAGGCTGCAGCCAGAGAGGACCTGGCCTCTGAGTGTGGCCATCAGCCAGAAAAAGGGATCCAGACCCCTGGGAGGGCACTGGACAGGTGAACCTGGCTCGTGGAGGGGGGAGCCCCTACTGCCTAGCCAATTCACATTTTTATTTAAATTGGGTAAATGTGCTGGTCTAGAGAAATAAGTAGTAATAAGCATTTGAATTCTATTAAAGCTGCTAAAAAATAAAAATGTTATTAAAGAAAGCTAGTTTCAATGTATCATCAGAACCTAATTATTTCAAAAGAAAGAATCTGACCCAGCGGTATAGTTAGACCATTTTTAAAAATAGCCTCAGATTCCTTGTTAATTGAAAACTGGAGATTTTTTTTTTTCTGTACCTGCCTTCAGGGAAAATTGCACTGTATTCATTTCTATATAGGGAAAAGCTGCAAACAAATGTCAAGTTTGAGTTCCCTGGTTGAAAAGCAGAATAATGAAAGAATAAAATTTGCCCCAAAGGAATAACTTTTCAAAATTTGAAGATGTCAAAGATAGTTTTTAATATTATTTCAAATGTGACAAGTTTGATAATTCTTATTAATGTTGCCTTAATCATGCTAGCCCGGCTATTTGTTGTTTGTTGACTTCTTAACGCAGCAGTTCTGCGTTATTTTCTGGAGGTAGAAAATAAATGAGATTAAAGCGAAGATAATAAAGAGAACTTTTGAGGAGGGAAAGGAGGGACGAAATGGCCAAGGCTGCAGCCAGAGAGGACCTGAACTATATTAAAGGGCCACGGCATTAGGAAGGTTGAGAACCAGTGTCTTAAATAAGCTTTGGAAGAGAATTAATTAACCCTTGAAGAGCTAAGGTATTTTCAGTTAGAGGGAAATTCTTCCACACTTCCAGGGTATTCTGGAAGGTCCAAGAATTCTTGATTCAAACCTAGCTTTCAGATCACTACAAAGGAATGTTTGTCCTAATAGGAGGGTAGGATGTATTTAACTTAACACTTTGTTTCCTTGGTTCTAACTCTTAAGAATTTAGCCCTGGCCGGGCACAGGGGCTGGATGACCTCCATAATCCCAGCACCTTGAGAGGCAGGAGGATTGCTTGGGGCCAGGAGTTTGAGACCAGCCTAGGTGGCTCGGTGCCTGTAGCTCAAGCAGCTAAGGCGCCAGCCACATACACCAGAGCTGGCTGGTTCGAATCCAACCTGGGCCTGCCAAACAACAATGACAACTGCAACCAAAAAATAGCTGGGCGTTGTGGCAGTTGCCTGTAGTCTCAGCTACTTGGGAGTCTGAGACAAGAGGATCACTTAAGCCCAGGAGTTGGAGGTTGCTATGAGCTGTGATGCTACAGCACTCTACCCAGGGTCTACCCTGGGTCTACCCAGGGCAACAGCTTGAGACTCTGTGTCAAAAAGAAAAAAAAAAGAGAGACCAGCCTGGGAAACATTGCAAGACCCTACCTCTACAAAAAATAAAAAAATTAGCCAGACTGAGGCCATGCTCTGGTAGTCCAGCTACTTGGGAGGCTGAGGCAGGAGGATCCCTGGAACCCAGGAGTTCAAGGCTACAGTGAGCTATTCCTGCCTGGGCTAAAGGAGCATTGTGTGATGTACAGGTGTGACTACTAAAAGGCACAACCCTGTGGGGCCTGTCTCTAAAAGACTTTTTTACTTTTAAAAGGTATTTAGCCCTATGAAACACGGCCTTCGCTTGTGCCCTGCTTCCCTAAACTTTGAGGAGTGACCTGAACCAAAAGCATCAATGAGAGTCTGAGCCAGGTTCTGTCCCCAGCCATCTTCTTTGTGCTCATCTGAATTTTTTCTCTTCTAAAACACATTCAGTGTTTAAGTTTTCTAGGGTTGCCATAACAAAGTGCCACAAACTGAGTGGCTTAAACAATGGAAATATATTTTCTCTCCTTTCTAGAAGCCAGAAGTCTGAAATCAAAGTGTCTACAGGGCTGGCTCCTTCTGGAGGTTCTGAGGGCGAAATCTGTTCCATGCCCCCATCCTAGCTGCTAGGAGTTTGCTGGCAATCTGGCATTCCTCGCTTCCAGATGTGTCACACTCATCAGTGCCTCTGTCCACACAGGGGTTCTCCTGTGAATGTGTCCGTGTCAGGGGTCCTCTTATAAGAACAGGTGATATTGGCTCAGGGCCCACCTACTCCAGTGGGACTGTGTCTTAACTTGATTGTATCCACAAAGACCCTGTTTCCAAACAAGGTTACATTCACTTGTGCTAGAGGTAGGACTTGAACAAAGCTCTCTGGGAATATACTTCAACCCATAGTACACTTCTCACTTCAGCCCAATTTAATGTTTTGCTGAGTGACCCGGTCATCACTTTACACATCAGTATAGGTGTTCCACTGCGGACAGCATCTTAGGAGACACTCTTCATTGGTGGGGGCTGAACTGGCCCCACAAGGTTGTGCCTTTTAGTGGTCACACCTGCATATCACACAATGTTCCTCGGGACTGTAGGGCTTGGGGACTCTGGACCAGGGCAGTGTGTACGCTGGGGTCATCTCAGGCTTCTGCTGAGTAATTGACTGTTTTTCTGGCTCCACTTTCTATCTTGTCATTGTGTAATATAATGAAAAGAAAGAATAAACTCACAGCCTGACCCTTAGGCTTAACTCCTGGTTCTGATAATAACCAGATGTGTGGAATTGGGCAACATATATTCTAGTGGTTCTCAAGCTGCAGCTAGCAGAATCACCTCAGGGAACTGAACTGACAAAACAGGCTACTTTCCCCGCCTTTTGAAGAGTCTTGGATTTAGTAGGTGCAAGCAGGGCTTTCAGATATCAACATTTTAAACCTGTTCTCAGCTGATTTGCTTCTGAGTTCTTTGTAGATTCTGGTTATCAGCCCTTTATCAGAGTCGTAGCACACAGATACTTTCTCCCATTCTGTAGATTGGCTGTCTGCTCTACTCATTGTGTCCTTGGCTGTGCAGAAGCTTTTTAATTTGATTAAGTCCCATTTATTTTTGTCATTGCTGTGATTGCTTTGGGGTCTTCTTTATAAATTCTTTGCCTAGGCCAATATTTATAAGTTTTTTCAACATTTTCTTCCAGAATTATAGTTTCATGTCTTAGGTTTAAGTCTGTTATCCATCATAAATTAACTTCTGTGAGTGGTGAGAGGTGCAATCCTGTTTCAGACTTTCACATGTGGCTGTCCAGTGTTCTTGGCACCATTTATTGGATAGGGATTCTTTACTCCATGGTATATTTTTTGTCTGCATTGTCATAGATCAGATGGTTATATGAGGATAGCTTCAGATGTAGGTTCTCTGTTCTGATCCATAGATGTATGGCTCTGTGTTTGTGCCAGTACCATGCTGTTTTGGTTACTATAGCCTTGTAGTATAACTTGAAGTCTGGTAAAGTGATGTCTCCCAATTTGTTTTTATTATGTACAGTTATATTAGCTGTCGGGGGCCTTTTCTGGTTTCATACAAAGCACAAAACTATTTTTTCTATGTCTGCAAGAAACAAAGTTGGTATTTTAATGGGGATTGCATTGAATCTGTAAATCACTTTGTGTAATTTAGACATTTTGATAATGTTGATTCTGCCAATCCATCAGCATGATATGTTTTTCCATCTGTTTATATTCTGTGCAATTTCTTTCCTCAGTATTTTGTAGTTCTCCCCAGAGAGGTCTTTCACCTTCTTAGTTAAATATATTCATAGGTATTTTATTTTCTTGTTGCTATTGTGAAAGATGTTGCATCTTTGATATGATTTTTAGCTAGACTTTTTTTAATATATATGAAAGTGAGTGATTTGTATACCTTGATTTTGTAGCTGAGACTTTGTTAAATTTATTTATCAATGCCAGGAGTCTCTTGGTTGAATATTTTGGGATTTCTAGATATGAGATCATACGATTAGCAAAGAGCAATAATTTGATCTCTTCTTTCCACATTTAGATACCTTTGATTTCCTTCTATTGTCTGTGGGGTTAGAAATCCCTACATGTGCAAAGCTACTGTCCCTCACGTCTCCGTTCACGCAACAATTGTCTGATTGCTCTGGCTAGGACTTCCAACACTATGTTGAGTAGAAGTGATGGTAGTGGGCAACTTTGTCAGGTTCCAGATCTAAGCAGGAATGCTTTCAATTTTTCCCCATTCAGTATGTTGCTGGCTGTGTGTTTGTCATATATGGCTTTTATAATTTTGAAGTACATCTCATCTATCCATATTTTGCTAAGTATTCTTATCAAGGGTGTGAAATGCTTTTTCTGCATCTATTGAGAGGATCACCTGGTCTTTGTTTTTGCTTCTATTTGTGTGGTCAATCACATTTATAGATTTGCATTTATTGAACCATCCTTGCATCTCTGGGATAAAGCTCACTTGGTCATGGTGAATTATTTTTTTTGATGTGCAGCTAAATTTGGTTTGCTAAGATTTTATTGAGATTGTTTGCATGTATAGTCATAAAGGACATTAGTCTATAGTTTTCTTTTTTTGTTGTGTCCTTTTCTGGCTTTGGTGTGAAGGTGATATTAGCTTCACAGAATGAGTTGGGGAGAATGCCTTCTTTCTCAATCTTATGGAATAATTTCTATAGTATTGGCACAGGTGCTTTGTAGGTTTGGTAAAATTTGGGTGTGAAATCATTTGTTCCATTTTTTGTTGTTGTTGAAAGATTTTTTATTATTGCTTCAATTTCAGTTCTTGATATTGGTTTGTTCAGGAGTTCTATTTTTTTCCTGATTGAGTCTAGGAAGATGTGTGTTTCCAAGTATTTGTCCATTTCCTCCACATTTTCAAGTTTATGAGCATAGAGATTTTTGTAGCATTCAGAGATGATTTTTGCATTCCTGTGACATCAGTTGTGATTTCTACTTTTTCATGCCTGATTGAGCTTATTAGAGTCTATTTTTTTCTGTTTCTGGTTAATCTAGCAAGAATCCTGCCAATTTTATTTATCTTTTCAAAAAAGCAACATTTTTCTTTAATATTCTATATAATTCTTTTGTCCTCAATTTCATTTAGTTTTGCTCTGATCTTGGTTATTTCTTCTGCTGGGTTTGGAATTTGTTTGCAAGAAAAAAGTCAAGGCTCGGCGCCTGTGGCTCAACGGGCTATGGCGCCAGCCGTGTACACCTGAGCTGGCAGGCTCGAATCCAGCCTGGGCCCGCCAAACAACAATGATGGCTGCAACCAAAAAATGGCCTGGAGTTGTGGTGGGCACCTGTAGTCCCAGCTACTTGGGAAGTGGAGGCAGGAGACTCACTTGAACCCAGGAATTGGAGGTTGCTGTGAGCTGTGATGTCACGGCACTCTATCCAGGGTGACAGCTTGAGGCTCTGTCTCAAAGAAAAAAAGAAAGAAAAAAAAATCAAACAACCTCATTAAAAAGTAGACAAAAGAAGGCTGGGCAAGGTAGCTTACCCCATAATCCTAGCACTCTGGGAGGCCGAGGTAGGTGGATTGTCTGAGCTCAGGAGTTCAAGACCAGCCTGAGCCAGAGTGAGACCATATTTCTAAAAATAGCTGGATATTATGGCGGTCACCTATAGTCCCAGCTATTAGAGAGGCTGAGGCAAGAGAAACATTTGAGCCCAAGAGTTTGAAGTTGCTGTGAGCTATGATGCCACAGACTCAACCCTAGGGTGTCTCAAAAAACAAAACAAACAAAAAAATAAACCCAAAACAAAAAATGGGTAAAAGACATGAACAGAAACTTTTCAAATGAAGATAGACTAATGACCAATAAACACATGAAGAAATAATCAATGTCTCTAATCATCAGGGAAATGCAAATCAAAACCACAATGAAATATCACCTAACGCCAGTAAGGACACGACTCATCAAAAAGTGCCACAACAACGACTGCTGGTATGGGTGGAAAGAGACAGGAACACTTATACACTGCTGGTGGGACTGCAAACTAGTGCCATCTCTATGGAAAGTAGTACAGAGATGCCTCAAAGTAAAAGTAGATCTACCATTTAATCCACTACTAGGTATTTACCTAAATGAAAAAAAGACATTTCATCAACAAGACACTTGCCCCAGCTTGACACCTGTGGCTCAAGCAGCTAAGGCACCAGCCACATACACCTGAGCTGGTGGGTTAGAATCCAGCCCGGGTCCACCAAACAACAATGGTGGCTGCAACCAAAAAATGGCGGGGCGTTGTGGCGGGCACCTGTAGTCCCAGCTACTTGGGAGGCGGAGGCAGGAGACTCACTTGAACCCAGGAATTCGAGGTTGCTGTGAGCTGTGATGCCATAACATTCTATCCAAGGTGACAGCTTGAGGCTCTGTCTCAAAAAAAAAAAAAAAAAAAGACACTTGCACCCGCATGTTTACAGCAGCACAATTCATAATCACAAAGATATGGAAACAATGTAAATGCCCATCAATACATGAATGGATTAATAGAATGTGGCATTGGCTTGGCGCCTGTGGCTCAATGGGCTAAGGCACCAGCAACGTACACCTGAGCTGGCGGGTTCTAATCCAGCCCGGGCCCGCCAAACAACAATGACGGCTGCAACCAAAAAATGGCCGGGCGTTGTGGTGGGCGCCTGTAGTCCCAGCTACTTGGGAGGCAGAGTCAGGAGACTCGCTTGAGCCCAGGAATTGGAGGTTGCTGTGAGCGGTGATGCCACGGCACTCTATCCAGGGTGACAGCTTGAGGCTCTGTCTCAAAAAAAAAAAAAAGAAAGAAAAGAAAAGAAAAGGATCCTTGGAGGGACAGGGACTTGGGTCTATATTGTGTACTTCTTAATCCCGGCAGCAGAAACAGTGCCTGCCTCATGGTAAGTACTTAATTAAAGTTTGCTGAATTGATTAGCTCTGCATATAAAATGTAGTTTTTCACTTCCTCGGGGCCATGGCTACAATTACTCCAAGAGTCTTTCAAATTGCCATGAACACGTAAGGTATTCAAGCATGGTTTATGTGAGAGGCTGAACAAAGTGAAATGTACCCTGCTGATACTGAGAAAACTAGTTCATACTACAGATTTTTTAATGGAGTTTTCTTAAAAAGAGAATAAAATGGTCTAATGCAAAAGGGAATTTGCCATCCAAAGCACTGTTACTCTAACTTCTACATATAAGATGCTCAATAGTGCTTGCCTCATACGATTGCACGCTAACCTTACATCCCCCCTGTATAAGCATACTGTGTTACTATAAAGTAACATGTAACTTAGTTTTTTATAAAACAAGTCATTTATTTAAAATATCAAGCCAGTGATCTTGCTATTTCAATTTCATATGAAATATCCATTTGATATTTTAAGGAAAAAATGATAAAGGAGGTTTTTAAAAAGACATATAAGAAAGGGCAAAAGCAGAGAAGAAAGAACATAACAAAAATATTGTAAGCTAAAAAGCAGGTTGATGAGCGATCATCAGCGTAGCAGGCCCAAATCTTCAGCTAGCTGCAAGGATGCAGGACACCTTCTATACCATGGAATTCTCAGCAGACTCAGAGACTGTCAACAATAGGCACTTTTGGAATAGCATAAAAGATGTAGGGACTTAAAAATGATTGAGTAAAAGCATTGTAAGAAGCAGTTTCTCTCTCAGAACCTCTCCACTTCGCTATGCCACTGAGTAAAAGCTCTTACTTCACCCTAGCAAGAGATTATAAGTTTATTCTCTGGAAAGCATAAACGGACGGCCTGCGTACATAGTTGAAAGTATAATTTTTGAACCAAAAACAGATATTCAAAGAGCACATGCTTACTGAATGCTAAAATTTCCAACGCTCTGAACACCGGCAGGCAGGCATCCACCCTGCAAGCAGAAGGCTGGAAAACTCTTCTCAGAGGAATCTAACCAGCCCAAAAGGAAAGATTTAAAATATTGACCATGGGTCGTCCCAACAAACCACCAGATTATCCTATACTGAAATTAAATGTTAACCGACCCCATCCTCACTCCAAGAGCTTATAGTTAGCTTTTAGTAAATCAAAAGCAATTGACATTTGTATATTGACTTTGTAACCCGTGAACTCTCTAAATTAACAATTGTTAATAGTAGTTTTTTGAAGATTCCTTAAAATATTCTACAACAGTGGTTCTCAACCTTCCTAATGCTGCAACCCTTTAATACAGTTCCTCGTGTTGTGGTGACCCCCAGCGATAAAATTATTTTCGTTGCTACTTTCAGGAAGCACAGACACTGGTTGAAAGTCAAAACACAAACTTGGAACTACCAAAGAACACATTTACACATTTCTCTGCTCAGTAAGCTGAAGTTTCCTTTCTGAGGGGGAGCACTTAGGAATTAAGTGAAGAGTGATACCAATCATTAAAGGCTTTTGAGAGAATTGAGTTTCCTTTACTGTACAGATCCACACACATATTTAAACTGTAGTCTGTGACCTATAAGTCAGGAAGTACCTTGATGAAGGCTATGGTGCTATTTGGTAATGTTTTATTGCTTTGTGCTCTTATTTGTTTGAGGAAAGCTCCTTCCTGAAAATTTTGAGTCAGAAATTACTTCTGTAAAGGTAATGAAATTTTCTTCTCTGACACTGCTTAAGATAAAGACAGATAAATCATCCCTCTAGAACAGTGTTTTGTAACCTTCTTTTATGTTAGGGTACACTTGATCCTGTAGTTAAACTTCCATGGCACACTTAAATTATGTTGATCAAAAAAAGAGTAGAATACAAAATATACTTACTATGCTTTGAGCTTCTTTTGAAAATAATTTAATTGATGATCTTTAAAAACTTTTGCAGCACACCCTCTCATGGCATACCAGTTGAAAATCATTGCTCTAGAACAGTGGTTCTCAACCTGTGGGTCACAACCCCCTTTGGGGGTCAAATGACCCTTTCACAGGGTTGCCTAAATACATCCCGCATCTCAGATATTTACATTACAATTCATAACAGTAGCAAAATTAAAGTTATAAAGTAGCAACGAAAATAATTTTATGGTTCAATAAACTTTGGTACATGTATACCATGGAATATTATGCAGCCTTAAAGAAAGATGGTGACTTTTCCTCTTTCATATTGACATGGATGGGGCTGGAACATGTTCTCCTTAGCAAAGTATCTCTAGAATGGAAGAAAAAGTTTCCAATGTATACACCCCTAATATGAAGCAAATTTATATCTTTCAAGCGAAGGCTACAATCCACTTATTGCACAA